>JAJSRW010000701.1:0-68555 GCA_022414725.1 Microglena sp. YARC | reverse complement strand
ATAGAAGTTGAGATAGGATGAGTGAGGTTATTTTATGATGAGTTTTCAGTGTGTGTGTACTGATGAGTGGTTAGTTTACTGATATGTTGTTGTTAATAGTATGTTGAGGTATGAGATTGGTTGTGTAATGGATAGTGGTTTATTACTAGAAGAGTTGGTTGTGTAATGAGTTAGGTTACGTTATTGGAGATGTGTGTTGTGTAGATTAGTGGTTATGTTACGTGATGAGGTGGATTGTGAGTGTAGTGGTTTTATTGGTTGAATTTAGAGTGGTTGTGTAACTGAAGAGTGAGGATTTCGTTACTGAGAGTGGTTGTTTAACTGAGTGAGGTTATGTCTGAGAGTGGTTGTTGTAGTCTGATAGTGGTTTAGCTTATTTTGATTAGTGGTGTTAGTGAGGTGATGTATCGTTACTGAGAGTGTGTTGTTGTAAGATGTATGTGGTTTTATTAGTTGAGAGTGGTTGTGTTCTGATAGTGGGTTGATGTTATGAGATGGGTTGAGTAACTGAGGTGTAGTGTACGTTGTGAGGAGGTTTTGTATATAATGATAGTTGGTTATTTAGGGGAGTGGTTGTTGACTGAAGATAGTGGTTTATGTTCATGTGGTGATGAGTGGTTTGTGTATATTGAGTGAGGTTACGTACGGGAGAGTGGGTTGTGTACTGATTTGGTGGTTATTTATTGGTAAGTGGTTGGTAAGTATATGTTTTGTTAGTTTGTTGAGATGGTGGTGGGTAGTTGGTGTTATGTACTTGAGGGAGTGGTTGTACGTGAGGTTGGATGGTTATGTTGGACTGAGAGTGTTGTGTGAATCTGATTATTGTGTATTGTTTATCTGCTTAGTGGGGTGTGTAATTGGGTGGAGGTATTGTTATGTGAGAGGCAGTGGTTGTGGTAACTGGATTTAGTCGGTAGTGTTTTATATTAGGAGTGTTGTGTTGAACTGATCAGTTACGTTTACTTGAGAGTGGTTGGTTGTAATGATGTGTAGTTATTTATGTGGAATTTGGTTGTGTTAATGATAGTGGTTAGTTACTGAGAAGTTGTTGTGTACTGAGAGTTTAGTGGTTATGTGTTAATGATGTGGGGGTGTTGTAATGAGTTTGGATGGTTATTGTTTTTTTTTGTTAGTGGTTGTGTAACGAGTGTTGGTTACGGTTATGGGGAGAGTGGTTGTTGTAATGATAGTGTGGTATGTTACAAAGGTAGGCTGGTGTGCAATCTGAGTTGATGGTTAGTTATAGTGAGAGGGTGGGTTTGTGTGAAGGGGTCTGAGTGAGGTTATTGGTTATTGAGGGAGTTGGTTGTTGACTGATAGTGTGTTTTTTTTATTGGTGAGGAGAAGTGTTTTGTGTTAAGTGAGTTGTTACGTACTGGAGTGGTTTGTAATGATAGTGGTGTATAGTGACTGTTCTGAGTTTAGTGTTGTTGTTAAGCTGTATGATAGTGGTTAGTAAGACGTAAAATGGGTGGGGTATTGAGGCATGGTTTTTAGGGTTGAGTGGTAAGAGTGGAGGGTTAGTATGTGTGAGAGTTGGTTGTGGTATGGGGTAGTGGTGTATTGGTATGGGGGGAGGTTGGTTGTGTAAATGGATAGTGGTTATGTGTACTGTGAGGTGGTTGTGTACCTGGTGGAGGTTAGGTTTACGTTGAGGTGAGTTGTGTTTGTTTGTGATTGATAGTGGTTATTTGATCTTGGGAGAGGTTTGTGTAATGAGTGAGGTGATGTTTATTGTGGGTGAGTGAAGTTGTGTTGGTTAGTCTTGGATGAGTGGTTATGTTACTGGTTAGTGGTTGTGTAGTTCTGAGTGAGGTTAGTTCTTGAGAGTGGGTTCGTACTGAGTGAGGTTACTTCTTTAGAGTGGTGGTGTTAATGAGTGTTTTTGTTGTACGAGAGTGGGTTTTTTGTTACTAAGATGTGTTGGTGCAGTGGAAGAGGTTGTCACTGAAGGAGGGTTTTGTGTTATTTGTGAGATGTTGTTGTGTAATTGGAGTAGTGTTTTTGTTTACGGAGTGTTTTGGGTGGTTGGTTGAGATGTGTTTGTACTTTGTGATTATGAGTGGTGTACTTTGAGAGGTGTTTGTACTATGTAGAGGTTTGTTATGTTTGTAGCTTGGGTTTGGTGTTTTTTTAGTCTTTGAGAGTTGGTTTTTGTATTCTAAGAGGTTTTTTTGTCTTCTTTCTAAGAGGTTGGTTTGTAATCTGAGGGAATGTGGGTTGTGTGTAATGATTGGAGTGTTTTGTATTGGAAGTGTTGTGTACTTGATAGTGGTTTGTACGGAAGTGGTTGTGTAACGAGTTAAGGTGGTTATTGAGAGTGGGTTGATGTAACTGAGTTAAGTGTACGGAGAGTGGTTGGTGTAACTGATAGTGGTTATGTGTCTGGTGTGATATGTTGTTGTGAGTGAGGTTAGGTTACTGATGAGTGTTGTGTAACTTTGAGTGAGGTTACGTCTGTGGAGAGTTTGTTTGTGTATGATAGTGATTATTTGTGGACTTTGTGGAGAGTGGTGTTTAAGTGATGGGTTATGGTACTGAGAGTGTTGGTGTAATGAAGTTGTTGAGATTGGTTAGGATAGAGTGGTTGTCGTAATTGAGGTCAGGGTTAGTAATCTGATGGGGGTGGTAGTGGTTGTGATGATGAGTGGTTATGTTACTTTGTGTTGTGGTTGAAGGGTTACTGTGGTTGGCTGATTGGGTTATTTTTGAGATTGATAGTGGTTATGTACTTAGAGTGGTTGTGTACTGTAGGTTTATGTGAGAGTGGTTGTGTAACTGATAGTGGTTTGTTCTGAGATGGTGTTGTGTAACTGAGGTGGTTAGTTACTGAGAGTGGTTGTGTACTGAGTGGTTATTTATGAGAGTGGTGTACTGATAGTGGTTAGACTGTGTGTTGTGTAACTGTGAGGTATGTTACTGAGTAGTGGTTGTGTAAGGAGAGATGAGTGAGGGTTAATGCGTTAATTGAGAGTGGTTGTGTGAGTACTGATGAGTGAGAGGTTAGATAGTCCTGGAGTAGAAAGATGTGGTTGTGTAACTGGTAGTGGGTAGTGTTACTGATTAGTGGTTGGTGGTGTAATCTGAGTGATGTAAATATGGTTATATATTACTGAGAGTGGTTGTGTAACTGAGTAGTGGGGTATATGTTGACTCAAGTAATGTCGAGTTTTAGGTGGTGTGGTTGGTGCTCGTGGTGTGTCCAGGGAGTAGAGTGGGGTTGGTTGTGACTGGGATAAGTGTTATGTTACTGAGAGTGGTTGTGTAACTGATATGGTTTTAGTGTGTATGTTGGTTGTGACTGGAAAGTGGTTATGTTACTGAGAGTGGTTGTGTAATGCTGGATAGTGTGGTTACGTTATGAGAGTGGTTGTATGAGTGATAGCGTTATGGGAGGTGAGGTGGTTTACTGGATAGTGTTACTGGAAGAGTGGGTTGTGTAATGGTAGTGGTGGGGTATGTTTTGGAAGTGGTTGTGTACTGTAGTGGTTACGTGTTACTTAGAGTGGTTGTGTAACTGATAGTGTTATGTTATGAAGTGGTTGGTAACTGAGTGTTATTTTCGGGGTGGGTTTTACTGGAGATGTTGTGTAACTGATAGTGGTTATGGTGTGTTGGGAGGAGTGGTATTGTAAACTGATGTCTTGGGTTATGGGGGGTTACTCGTGTGGTTGTGTAGCTGCAGTGAGGGTTAGCTGTTACTGAGAGTGGTGTGAGAGTTGTTGCGTGGTGTGTACTGAGTGGGTGTACGAGAGAGGAGTGTTTGGTTCTTACTGTATAGAGGTTATGGTTTGTGAGAGTGGTTTGAGTGAAGAGTGTTTATGTTAACTTGAATGTTGGTGGTTATTGTACTGAGAGTTAACGTTATGAGAGTGGGTGTGTTAGTGGAGTGGTCGAGTGAGGTTATGAGAGGGGGTTGTGGTAATCTGTAGTGAGGTTAGGTTACTGGTGTGAGTAGTGGTGGTGTATGATAGAGGGTGTGTGGATTGGTTGTGGAACTGATGGTTAGAAGAGAGTTTCTGGAGTGGTTGTGTAACTGATAGTGGTTATGTTATGAGAGTGGGTTGTGTAACTGAGTGGTTTGTGACTGAAGTACTTGTGTAAGCTGATGAGTTAGTTACTGAGAGTGGTTGTGTAACTGATAGTGTTATGTTACTGAGAGTGGTTGTGTACGAGTGGTTGTGTTATGACTATGAGAGTGGTTGTGTAACTGATAGTGGTTTATGTTTATGAGAGTGGTTTGTGTACTGAGTAGAGGTACTTACTGAGAGTGTTGTGTAATGATAGTGGTTTATGTTTGAGAGTGGTTGTGTACTGATAGTGGTGTTACTGAGAGTGGTTGTGTAACTGATAGTGGTTATGTTACTGAGAGTGGGTTGTTGGTATGGTGGGTTGTTATGTTACTGCTAGTGGTTATGTTTTACTGGAGAGTGGTTGTGTACTGAGTGAGTGTTATGTTACTGAGAGTGGTTGGTGTAACTGATGTTATTATTACTGAGAGTGTGGTGTAACTGAGAGTGGTTGTGATAGTGGTTATGTTTGAGAGTGGTTGTGTAACTGATAGTGTTGGTTATGTTACTGAGAGTGGTTGTGTAATGATAGTGGTTATGTTACTGAGAGTGGTTGTGTAACTGATAGTGGTTATGGTTACTGAGAGTGGTTGTGTAACTGAGTGAGGTTACGTACTGAAGAGTGGTTTGTGTAACTGATGTGGTTATGTTTACTGAGAGTGGTTGTGTAACTGATAGTGGTTATGTTACTGAGAGTGGTTGTGTAACTGATAGTGAGGTTATACGTTATCTGGAGAGTGGTTGTGTAACTGGGATAGTGTTTGTTATGAGTGTGGTTATGAGAGTGGTTGTGTAACTGATAGTGGTTATGTTACTGAGAGTGGTTGTGTAACTTGAGTGAGGTTTAGGTTGTTACTGAGAGTGGTTGTGTAACTGATAGTGAGGTTATGTTACTGAGAGTGGTGTTGTGTAACTACGAGAGTGAGGTTTATGTTACTGGAGAGTGGTTGTGTACTGATAGTGGTGGTTATGTTTACTGATGATAAGTGGGGTTGTGTAACTGATAGTGTGTTATGTGTATGAGAGTGTGTTGTGTAACTGAGTGAGGTTATGTTACTGAGAGTGGTTGTGTAACTGATAGTGATTATGTTACTGAGAGTGGTTGTGTAACTGAGTGAGGTTTATGTTACTGAAGAGTGGTGTGTGATGTTAACTGTTACAGTGGTTGTGTAACTGATAGTGGTTATGTTACTGAGAGTGGTTGTGTAATGATAGTGGTGTTATGTTACTGAGAGTGGTTGTGTAACTTTGATAGTGGTTATGTTATGAGAGTGGTTTGTGTAACTGATAGTGGTTATGTTACTGAGAGTGGTTGTGTAACTGATAGTGGTTATGTTACTGAGAGTGGTTGTGTAACTGATAGTGGTTATGTACCTCAGAGTGGTTTGTGTACTGATAGTGATGTTAGTGGTTTGTTACTTGAGAGTGGTTGTGTAACTGATAGTGGTTATGTTACTGAGAGTGGTGTGTGGTTAACTGATAGTGGTTACGTTACTGAGAGTTGGTTGTGTAACTGAGTAACCTGATCAGGTTATGTTATGAGAGTGGTTGTGTACTGAGTGAGGTTATTTACTGACTGAGTGGTTGTGTAACTGAGTGGAGGTACGTTCGGAGAGTGTTGTGTAGCTGATAGTGGGTTACGTTTAACTGAGAGTGGTTGTGTAAGCTGATAGTGGTTATGTTACTGAGAGTGGTTTGTGTAACTGATAGTGGTTATGTTACTGAGAGTGGTTTTGTGTAACTGATAGTGGTTATGTTTACTGAGAGTGGTTGTGTAACTGAGTGGTTGTTACGTTACTGAGAGTGGTTGTGTAACTGGATAAGTGTTTTAGTGGTTATTTTAGCGTGAGAGTGGTGTGTTGATAGTGGTTGTTAACTGATAGTGTTGACGTTACTGAGTGTTGTGTAAACTGATAGAGTGGTTATTTACTGAGGAGTGGTTTGTGTAACTGAGTGAAGGTTTTACTGAGACTGAGAGTGGTTGTGTAACTGTATGGTTATGTTAACTGAGAGTGGTTGTGTAAACTGATTAGTGGTTATGTTACTGAGAGTGGTTGGTAACTGATAGTGGTTATGTTACTCGTTGGTTGTGTAACTGATAGTTGGGTTATGTTACTGAGAGTGGTTGTGTAACTGAGTGGTTAACGTTACTGAGAGTGGTTGTGTAACTGATAGTGGTTATGTTATGAGAGTGGTTGTGTAACTGATAGTGGTTACGTTACTGGAGAGTGGTTGTGTAACTGGAGAGTGTTGTGTAACTGATAGTGGTTATGTTATGAGAGTGGTTGTGTAACTGAGTGAGGTTTTACGTTACTGAGAAGTGGTTGTGTATGATAGTGTTATGTACGAGAGTGGTTGTGTAACTGAGTGGGTTACGTGAGTGAGGTTTAGTGAGTGTAACTGTTTGTTACTGAGAGTGGTGTGTAACTGATAGTGGTTAGTTACTGAGAGTGGTTGTGTAACTGGGTTAATGTTCTGAGTGAGGTATTTGTGAGAGTGGTTGTGTAACTGATGAGTGGTTATGTTACTGGAGAGTGGTTGTGGTAACTGATGAGTGTTTACTGATAGTGGTTGTGTAATCTGAGTGAGTGATACTGAGAGTGGTTGTGTAACTGATAGTGGTTATGTTACTGAGAGTGGTTGTGTAACTGATAGTGGTTATTACTGAGAGTGGTTGTGTAACTGAATAGTGAGGTTATGTTACTGAGAGTGGGTGTTAGTGTTATGTTACTGAAGTGGTTGTGTAACTGATAGTGGTTATGTTACTGAGAGTGGTTGTGTAACTGGAGTGAGGTTTGTTTGAGAGTGGTTGTGTAACTGATAGTGTATGTTACTGAGATGGTTGTGTAATGATAGTGGTTATGTTACTGAGAGTGGTTGTGTACTAGTGGTTGTTATGAGAGTGGTGGTAACTGATAGTGTTATGTTATGAGAGTGGTTGTGTAACTGAGTGAGGTTAGTTACTGAGAGTGGTGTGTAACTGATAGTGGTTACGTTATGTTACTGAGAGTGGTGTGTAACTGATAAGTGGTTATGTTACTGAGAGTGGTTGTGTAACTGAGTGAGTGTTATGTTTGAGAGTGGTTGTGTAACTGATAGTGGTTATGTTACTGAGAGTGGTTGTGTGTTACTATGTATGATAGTGGTTACTTACGTTACTGAGAGTGGTTGTGTAACTGAGAGGTACTGAGATGTACTACTGAGAGTGGTTGTGTAACTGATAGTGGTTATGTTACTGAGAGTGGTTGTGTGTAACTGATAGTGAGGTTAGTGGTTGTGTTACTGAGAGTGGTTGTGTAACTGATAGTGGTTATGTTATGAGAGTGGTTGTGTAACTGATAGTGGTTATGTTACTGAGAGTGGTTGTGTAACTGATAGTGGTTATGTATGAGAGTGGTTGTGTAACTGATAGTGGTTATGTTACTGAGAGTGGTTGTGTAACTGATAGTGGTTATGTTAACTGAGAGTGGTTGTGTAACTGATAGTGGTTATGTTACTGAGAGTGGTTGTGTAACTGATAGTGTTATGTTATTGTTACTGAGAGTGGTTGTGTAACTGATAGTGGTTTATTTACTGAGAGTGGTTGTGTAACTGATAGTGGTTATGTTACTGAGAGTGGTTGTGTAACTGATAGTGGTTACGTTACTGAGAGTGGTTGTGTAACTGAGTGAGGTTATGTTACTGAGAGTGGTTGTGTAACTGATAGTGGTTATGTTACTGAGAGTGGTTGTGTAACTGATAGTGGTTATGTTACTGAGAGTGGTTGTGTAACTAATTAGTGGTTATGTTACTGAGAGTGGTTGTGTAACTGATAGTGGTTATGTTACTGAGAGTGGTTGTGTAACTGATAGTGGTTATGTTACTGAGAGTGGTTGTGTAACTGATAGTGGTTATGTTACTGAGAGTGGTTGTGTAACTGATAGTGGTTATGTTACTGAGAGTGGTTGTGTAACTGAGTGAGGTTATGTTACTGAGAGTGGTTGTGTAACTGATAGTGGTTATGTTATGAGAGTGGTTGTGTAACTGATAGTGGTTATGTTACTGAGAGTGGTTGTGTAACTGAGTGAGGTTTATGTTACTGAGAGTGGTTGTGTAACTGATAGTGGTTACGTTACTGAGAGTACGTTACTGAGTGGTTGTGTAACTGAGTGAGGTTATGTTACTGAGAGTGGTTGTGTAACTGATAGTGGTTATGTTACTAAGAGTGGTTGTGTAACTGAGTGAGGTTACGTTACTGAGAGTGGTTGTGTAACTGATAGTGGTTATGTTTACTGAGAGTGGTTGTGTAACTGATAGTGGTTATGTTACTGAGAGTGGTTGTGTACTGATAGTGTGTTACTGAGAGTGGTTGTGTAACTGATAGTGGTTATGTTACTGAGAGTGGTTGTGTAACTGATAGTGGTTATGTTACTGAGAGTGGTTGTGTAACTGATAGTGGTTATGTTACTGAGAGTGGTTGTGTAACACTGAGTGAGGTTACGTTACTGAGAGTGGTTGTGTAACTGATAGTGGTTATGTTACTGAGAGTGGTTGTGTAACTGATAGTGGTTATGTTACTGAGAGTGGTTGTGTAACTGATAGTGTTATGTTACTGAGAGTGGTTGTGTAACTGAGTGAGGTTACGTTACTGAGAGTGGTTGTGTAACTGAGTGAGGTTATGTTACTGAGAGTGGTTGTGTAACTGATAGTGGTTTATGTTACTGACTGAGTGGTTGTGTAACTGATAGTGGTTATGTTACTGAGAGTGTGTTGTGTAAACTGATAGTGGTTATGTTACTGAGAGTGGTTGTGTAACTGATAGTGGTTATGTTACTGAGAGTGGTTGTGTAACTGAGTGAGGTTAGTGTTACTGAGAGTGTGTTGTGTAACTGATAGTGGTTATGTTACTGAGAGTGGTTGTGTAACTGATAGTGGTTATGTTACTGAGAGTGGTTGTGTAACTGATAGTGGTTATGTTACTGAGAGTGGTTGTGTAACTGATAGTGAGGTTATGTTACTGAGAGTGGTTGTGTAACTGATAGTGGTTATGTTACTGAGAGTGGTTGTGTAACTGATAGTGGTTATGTTACTGAGAGTGGTTGTGTAACTGATAGTGGTTATGTTACTGAGAGTGGTTGTGTAACTGAGTGAGGTTATGTTACTGAGAGTGGTTGTGTAACTGATAGTGGTTATGTTACTGAGAGTGGTTGTGTAACTGAGTGGTTATGTTACTGAGAGTGGTTGTGTAACTGATAGTGGTTATGTTACTGAGAGTGGTTGTGTAACTGATAGTGGTTACGTTACTGAGAGTGGTTGTGTAACTGATAGTGGTTACGTTACTGAGAGTGGTTGTGTAACTGATAGTGGTTATGTTACTGAGAGTGGTTGTGTAACTGAGTGAGGTTATGTTACTGAGAGTGGTTGTGTAACTGATAGTGGTTATGTTACTGAGAGTGGTTGTGTAACTGATAGTGGTTATGTTACTGAGAGTGGTTGTGTAACTGAGTGAGGTTACGTTACTGAGAGTGGTTGTGTAACTGATAGTGGTTATGTTACTGAGAGTGGTTGTGTAACTGATAGTGGTTATGTTACTGAGAGTGGTTGTGTAACTGAATAGTGGTTATGTTACTGAGAGTGGTTGTGTAACTGATAGTGGTTAGTGTTACTGAGAGTGGTTGTGTAACTGAGTGGTTATGTTACTGAGAGTGGTTGTGTAACTGAGTGGTTATGTTACTGAGAGTGGTTGTGTAACTGATAGTGGTTATGTTACTGAGAGTGGTTGTGTAACTGATAGTGGTTTATGTTACTGAGAGTGGTTGTGTAACTGATAGTGGTTACGTTACTGAGAGTGGTTGTGTAACTGATAGTGGGTTACTACTGAGAGTGGTTGTGTAACTGTTAGTGGTTATGTTACTGAGAGTGGTTGTGTAACTGATAGTGGTTATGTTACTGAGAGTGGTTGTGTAACTGATAGTGAGGTTACGTTACTGAGAGTGGTTGTGTAACTGATAGTGGTTATGTTACTGAGAGTGGTTGTGTAACTGATAGTGGTTATGTTACTGAGAGTGGTTGTGTAACTGATAGTGGTTATGTTACTGAGAGTGGTTGTGTAACTGATAGTGGTTATGTTACTGAGAGTGGTTGTGTAACTGAGTGGTTATGTTACTGAGAGTGGTTGTGTAACTGATAGTGGTTATGTTACTGAGAGTGGTTGTGTAACTGAGTGGTTATGTTACTGAGAGTGGTTGTGTAACTGAGTGAGGTTACGTTACTGAGAGTTGGTTGTGTAACTGATAGTGGTTATGTTACTGAGAGTGGTTGTGTAACTGATAGTGGTTATGTTACTGAGAGTGGTTGTGTAACTGATAGTGAGGTTACGTTACTGAGAGTGGTTGTGTAACTGATAGTGGTTATGTTACTGAGAGTGGTTGTGTAACTGAGTGGTTACGTTACTGAGAGTGGTTGTGTAACTGATAGTGGGTTATGTTACTGAGAGTGGTTGTGTAACTGATAGTGAGGTTACGTTACTGAGAGTGGTTGTGTAACTGATAGTGGTTATGTTACTGAGAGTGGTTGTGTAACTGAGTGAGGTTATGTTACTGAGAGTGGTTGTGTAACTGATAGTGGTTATGTTACTGAGAGTGGTTGTGTAACTGAGTGTTACGTTACTGAGAGTGGTTGTGTAACTGATAGTGGTTATGTTACTGAGAGTGGTTGTGTAACTGAGTGAGGTTATGTTACTGAGAGTGGTTGTGTAACTGATAGTGGTTATGTTACTGAGAGTGGTTGTGTAACTGATAGTGAGGTTATGTTACTGAGAGTGGTTGTGTAACTGATAGTGGTTATGTTACTGAGAGTGGTTGTGTAACTGATAGTGGTTATGTTACTGAGAGTGGTTGTGTAACTGATAGTGAGGTTATGTTACTGAGAGTGGTTGTGTAACTGAGTGAGGTTATGTTACTGAGAGTGGTTGTGTAACTGATAGTGGTTATGTTACTGAGAGTGGTTGTGTAACTGATAGTGGTTATGTTACTGAGAGTGGTTGTGTAACTGAGTGAGGTTATGTTACTGAGAGTGGTTGTGTAACTGATAGTGGTTATGTTACTGAGAGTGGTTGTGTAACTGATAGTGGTTACGTTACTGAGAGTGGTTGTGTAACTGATAGTGGTTATGTTACTGAGAGTGGTTGTGTAACTGATAGTGGTTATGTTACTGAGAGTGGTTGTGTAACTGATAGTGGTTATGTTACTGAGAGTGGTTGTGTAACTGATAGTGGTTATGTTACTGAGAGTGGTTGTGTAACTGAGTGAGGTTACGTTACTGAGAGTGGTTGTGTAACTGATAGTGGTTATGTTACTGAGAGTGGTTGTGTAACTGATAGTGGTTATGTTACTGAGAGTGGTTGTGTAACTGAGTGAGGTTACGTTACTGAGAGTGGTTGTGTAACTGATAGTGGTTATGTTACTGAGAGTGGTTGTGTAACTGATAGTGGTTATGTTACTGAGAGTGGTTGTGTAACTGATAGTGAGGTTACGTTACTGAGAGTGGTTGTGTAACTGATAGTGGTTATGTTACTGAGAGTGGTTGTGTAACTGAGTGAGGTTACGTTACTGAGAGTGGTTGTGTAACTGATAGTGGTTATGTTACTGAGAGTGGTTGTGTAACTGATAGTGGTTATGTTACTGAGAGTGGTTGTGTAACTGATAGTGGTTATGTTACTGAGAGTGGTTGTGTAACTGATAGTGGTTATGTTACTGAGAGTGGTTGTGTAACTGATAGTGGTTATGTTACTGAGAGTGGTTGTGTAACTGAGTGAGGTTACGTTACTGAGAGTGGTTGTGTAACTGATAGTGGTTATGTTACTGAGAGTGGTTGTGTAACTGAGTGGTTATGTTACTGAGAGTGGTTGTGTAACTGATAGTGGTTATGTTACTGAGAGTGGTTGTGTAACTGATAGTGAGGTTACGTTACTGAGAGTGGTTGTGTAACTGATAGTGGTTATGTTACTGAGAGTGGTTGTGTAACTGAGTGAGGTTACGTTACTGAGAGTGGTTGTGTAACTGATAGTGGTTATGTTACTGAGAGTGGTTGTGTAACTGATAGTGGTTATGTTACTGAGAGTGGTTGTGTAACTGATAGTGAGGTTACGTTACTGAGAGTGGTTGTGTAACTGATAGTGGTTATGTTACTGAGAGTGGTTGTGTAACTGAGTGAGTTATGTTACTGAGAGTGGTTGTGTAACTGATAGTGGTTATGTTACTGAGAGTGGTTGTGTAACTGAGTGAGGTTATGTTACTGAGAGTGGTTGTGTAACTGATAGTGGTTATGTTACTGAGAGTGGTTGTGTAACTGAGTGAGGTTACGTTACTGAGAGTGGTTGTGTAACTGATAGTGGTTATGTTACTGAGAGTGGTTGTGTAACTGAGTGAGGTTACGTTACTGAGAGTGGTTGTGTAACTGATAGTGGTTATGTTACTGAGAGTGGTTGTGTAACTGAGTGAGGTTATGTTACTGAGAGTGGTTGTGTAACTGATAGTGGTTATGTTACTGAGAGTGGTTGTGTAACTGATAGTGGTTACGTTACTGAGAGTGGTTGTGTAACTGATAGTGGTTATGTTACTGAGAGTGGTTGTGTAACTGATAGTGGTTATGTTACTGAGAGTGGTTGTGTAACTGAGTGAGGTTACGTTACTGAGAGTGGTTGTGTAACTGATAGTGGTTATGTTACTGAGAGTGGTTGTGTAACTGATAGTGGTTATGTTACTGAGAGTGGTTGTGTAACTGATAGTGGTTATGTTACTGAGAGTGGTTGTGTAACTGATAGTGGTTATGTTACTGAGAGTGGTTGTGTAACTGATAGTGGTTATGTTACTGAGAGTGGTTGTGTAACTGATAGTGGTTATGTTACTGAGAGTGGTTGTGTAACTGATAGTGGTTATGTTACTGAGAGTGGTTGTGTAACTGAGTGAGGTTACGTTACTGAGAGTGGTTGTGTAACTGATAGTGGTTATGTTACTGAGAGTGGTTGTGTAACTGAGTGGTTATGTTACTGAGAGTGGTTGTGTAACTGATAGTGGTTATGTTACTGAGAGTGGTTGTGTAACTGAGTGAGGTTACGTTACTGAGAGTGGTTGTGTAACTGATAGTGGTTATGTTACTGAGAGTGGTTGTGTAACTGATAGTGAGGTTATGTTACTGAGAGTGGTTGTGTAACTGATAGTGGTTATGTTACTGAGAGTGGTTGTGTAACTGATAGTGGTTATGTTACTGAGAGTGGTTGTGTAACTGATAGTGGTTATGTTACTGAGAGTGGTTGTGTAACTGATAGTGGTTATGTTACTGAGAGTGGTTGTGTAACTGATAGTGGTTATGTTACTGAGAGTGGTTGTGTAACTGATAGTGGTTATGTTACTGAGAGTGGTTGTGTAACTGAGTGGTTATGTTACTGAGAGTGGTTGTGTAACTGATAGTGGTTATGTTACTGAGAGTGGTTGTGTAACTGATAGTGGTTATGTTACTGAGAGTGGTTGTGTAACTGAGTGAGGTTACGTTACTGAGAGTGGTTGTGTAACTGATAGTGGTTATGTTACTGAGAGTGGTTGTGTAACTGAGTGAGGTTACGTTACTGAGAGTGGTTGTGTAACTGATAGTGGTTATGTTACTGAGAGTGGTTGTGTAACTGATAGTGGTTATGTTACTGAGAGTGGTTGTGTAACTGAGTGAGGTTACGTTACTGAGAGTGGTTGTGTAACTGATAGTGGTTATGTTACTGAGAGTGGTTGTGTAACTGAGTGAGGTTACGTTACTGAGAGTGGTTGTGTAACTGATAGTGGTTATGTTACTGAGAGTGGTTGTGTAACTGATAGTGGTTATGTTACTGAGAGTGGTTGTGTAACTGAGTGAGGTTACGTTACTGAGAGTGGTTGTGTAACTGATAGTGGTTATGTTACTGAGAGTGGTTGTGTAACTGAGTGGTTATGTTACTGAGAGTGGTTGTGTAACTGATAGTGGTTATGTTACTGAGAGTGGTTGTGTAACTGAGTGAGGTTACGTTACTGAGAGTGGTTGTGTAACTGATAGTGGTTATGTTACTGAGAGTGGTTGTGTAACTGATAGTGGTTATGTTACTGAGAGTGGTTGTGTAACTGATAGTGGTTATGTTACTGAGAGTGGTTGTGTAACTGATAGTGGTTATGTTACTGAGAGTGGTTGTGTAACTGAGTGAGGTTACGTTACTGAGAGTGGTTGTGTAACTGATAGTGGTTATGTTACTGAGAGTGGTTGTGTAACTGAGTGAGGTTATGTTACTGAGAGTGGTTGTGTAACTGATAGTGGTTATGTTACTGAGAGTGGTTGTGTAACTGATAGTGGTTATGTTACTGAGAGTGGTTGTGTAACTGAGTGGTTACGTTACTGAGAGTGGTTGTGTAACTGACTAGTGGTTATGTTACTGAGAGTGGTTGTGTAACTGATAGTGGTTATGTTACTGAGAGTGGTTGTGTAACTGATAGTGGTTATGTTACTGAGAGTGGTTGTGTAACTGATAGTGGTTACGTTACTGAGAGTGGTTGTGTAACTGATAGTGGTTATGTTACTGAGAGTGGTTGTGTAACTGAGTGAGGTTATGTTACTGAGAGTGGTTGTGTAACTGATAGTGGTTATGTTACTGAGAGTGGTTGTGTAACTGATAGTGGTTATGTTACTGAGAGTGGTTGTGTAACTGATAGTGGTTATGTTACTGAGAGTGGTTGTGTAACTGAGTGAGGTTATGTTACTGAGAGTGGTTGTGTAACTGATAGTGGTTATGTTACTGAGAGTGGTTGTGTAACTGAGTGGTTACGTTACTGAGAGTGGTTGTGTAACTGATAGTGGTTATGTTACTGAGAGTGGTTGTGTAACTGATAGTGGTTATGTTACTGAGAGTGGTTGTGTAACTGAGTGGTTATGTTACTGAGAGTGGTTGTGTAACTGATAGTGGTTATGTTACTGAGAGTGGTTGTGTAACTGATAGTGAGGTTATGTTACTGAGAGTGGTTGTGTAACTGATAGTGGTTATGTTACTGAGAGTGGTTGTGTAACTGATAGTGGTTATGTTACTGAGAGTGGTTGTGTAACTGAGTGAGGTTACGTTACTGAGAGTGGTTGTGTAACTGATAGTGGTTATGTTACTGAGAGTGGTTGTGTAACTGAGTGAGGTTACGTTACTGAGAGTGGTTGTGTAACTGATAGTGGTTATGTTACTGAGAGTGGTTGTGTAACTGAGTGAGGTTACGTTACTGAGAGTGGTTGTGTAACTGATAGTGGTTATGTTACTGAGAGTGGTTGTGTAACTGAGTGAGGTTACGTTACTGAGAGTGGTTGTGTAACTGATAGTGGTTATGTTACTGAGAGTGGTTGTGTAACTGATAGTGGTTATGTTACTGAGAGTGGTTGTGTAACTGAGTGAGGTTACGTTACTGAGAGTGGTTGTGTAACTGATAGTGGTTATGTTACTGAGAGTGGTTGTGTAACTGATAGTGGTTACGTTACTGAGAGTGGTTGTGTAACTGATAGTGGTTATGTTACTGAGAGTGGTTGTGTAACTGATAGTGGTTATGTTACTGAGAGTGGTTGTGTAACTGATAGTGGTTATGTTACTGAGAGTGGTTGTGTAACTGATAGTGGTTATGTTACTGAGAGTGGTTGTGTAACTGATAGTGGTTATGTTACTGAGAGTGGTTGTGTAACTGATAGTGGTTATGTTACTGAGAGTGGTTGTGTAACTGAGTGAGGTTATGTTACTGAGAGTGGTTGTGTAACTGATAGTGGTTATGTTACTGAGAGTGGTTGTGTAACTGATAGTGGTTATGTTACTGAGAGTGGTTGTGTAACTGATAGTGGTTATGTTACTGAGAGTGGTTGTGTAACTGATAGTGGTTATGTTACTGAGAGTGGTTGTGTAACTGATAGTGGTTATGTTACTGAGAGTGGTTGTGTAACTGAGTGAGGTTACGTTACTGAGAGTGGTTGTGTAACTGATAGTGGTTATGTTACTGAGAGTGGTTGTGTAACTGAGTGAGGTTACGTTACTGAGAGTGGTTGTGTAACTGATAGTGGTTATGTTACTGAGAGTGGTTGTGTAACTGAGTGAGGTTACGTTACTGAGAGTGGTTGTGTAACTGATAGTGGTTATGTTACTGAGAGTGGTTGTGTAACTGATAGTGGTTATGTTACTGAGAGTGGTTGTGTAACTGATAGTGGTTATGTTACTGAGAGTGGTTGTGTAACTGATAGTGGTTATGTTACTGAGAGTGGTTGTGTAACTGAGTGAGGTTATGTTACTGAGAGTGGTTGTGTAACTGAGTGGTTATGTTACTGAGAGTGGTTGTGTAACTGATAGTGGTTATGTTACTGAGAGTGGTTGTGTAACTGAGTGAGGTTACGTTACTGAGAGTGGTTGTGTAACTGATAGTGGTTATGTTACTGAGAGTGGTTGTGTAACTGAGTGAGGTTTGTTACTGAGAGTGGTTGTGTAACTGATAGTGGTTATGTTACTGAGAGTGGTTGTGTAACTGATAGTGGTTATGTTACTGAGAGTGGTTGTGTAACTGAGTGAGGTTACGTTACTGAGAGTGGTTGTGTAACTGATAGTGGTTATGTTACTGAGAGTGGTTGTGTAACTGAGTGAGGTTACGTTACTGAGAGTGGTTGTGTAACTGATAGTGGTTATGTTACTGAGAGTGGTTGTGTAACTGATAGTGGTTATGTTACTGAGAGTGGTTGTGTAACTGATAGTGGTTATGTTACTGAGAGTGGTTGTGTAACTGAGTGAGGTTACGTTACTGAGAGTGGTTGTGTAACTGATAGTGGTTATGTTACTGAGAGTGGTTGTGTAACTGAGTGAGGTTACGTTACTGAGAGTGGTTGTGTAACTGATAGTGGTTATGTTACTGAGAGTGGTTGTGTAACTGAGTGAGGTTATGTTACTGAGAGTGGTTGTGTAACTGATAGTGGTTATGTTACTGAGAGTGGTTGTGTAACTGATAGTGAGGTTACGTTACTGAGAGTGGTTGTGTAACTGATAGTGGTTATGTTACTGAGAGTGGTTGTGTAACTGAGTGAGGTTACGTTACTGAGAGTGGTTGTGTAACTGATAGTGGTTATGTTACTGAGAGTGGTTGTGTAACTGATAGTGGTTATGTTACTGAGAGTGGTTGTGTAACTGATAGTGGTTATGTTACTGAGAGTGGTTGTGTAACTGATAGTGGTTATGTTACTGAGAGTGGTTGTGTAACTGATAGTGGTTACGTTACTGAGAGTGGTTGTGTAACTGATAGTGGTTATGTTACTGAGAGTGGTTGTGTAACTGATAGTGGTTATGTTACTGAGAGTGGTTGTGTAACTGAGTGAGGTTACGTTACTGAGAGTGGTTGTGTAACTGATAGTGGTTATGTTACTGAGAGTGGTTGTGTAACTGAGTGAGGTTATGTTACTGAGAGTGGTTGTGTAACTGAGTGAGGTTATGTTACTGAGAGTGGTTGTGTAACTGATAGTGGTTATGTTACTGAGAGTGGTTGTGTAACTGATAGTGGTTATGTTACTGAGAGTGGTTGTGTAACTGATAGTGGTTATGTTACTGAGAGTGGTTGTGTAACTGATAGTGGTTATGTTACTGAGAGTGGTTGTGTAACTGATAGTGGTTATGTTACTGAGAGTGGTTGTGTAACTGAGTGGTTATGTTACTGAGAGTGGTTGTGTAACTGATAGTGGTTATGTTACTGAGAGTGGTTGTGTAACTGAGTGAGGTTACGTTACTGAGAGTGGTTGTGTAACTGATAGTGGTTATGTTACTGAGAGTGGTTGTGTAACTGAGTGGTTATGTTACTGAGAGTGGTTGTGTAACTGAGTGTTATGTTACTGAGAGTGGTTGTGTAACTGATAGTGGTTATGTTACTGAGAGTGGTTGTGTAACTGATAGTGGTTATGTTACTGAGAGTGGTTGTGTAACTGAGTGAGGTTATGTTACTGAGAGTGGTTGTGTAACTGATAGTGGTTATGTTACTGAGAGTGGTTGTGTAACTGAGTGAGGTTACGTTACTGAGAGTGGTTGTGTAACTGATAGTGGTTATGTTACTGAGAGTGGTTGTGTAACTGATAGTGGTTATGTTACTGAGAGTGGTTGTGTAACTGATAGTGGTTATGTTACTGAGAGTGGTTGTGTAACTGAGTGAGGTTACGTTACTGAGAGTGGTTGTGTAACTGATAGTGGTTATGTTACTGAGAGTGGTTGTGTAACTGAGTGGTTATGTTACTGAGAGTGGTTGTGTAACTGATAGTGGTTATGTTACTGAGAGTGGTTGTGTAACTGAGTGAGGTTACGTTACTGAGAGTGGTTGTGTAACTGATAGTGGTTATGTTACTGAGAGTGGTTGTGTAACTGAGTGGTTATGTTACTGAGAGTGGTTGTGTAACTGATAGTGGTTATGTTACTGAGAGTGGTTGTGTAACTGATAGTGAGGTTACGTTACTGAGAGTGGTTGTGTAACTGATAGTGGTTATGTTACTGAGAGTGGTTGTGTAACTGATAGTGGTTATGTTACTGAGAGTGGTTGTGTAACTGATAGTGGTTATGTTACTGAGAGTGGTTGTGTAACTGAGTGAGGTTACGTTACTGAGAGTGGTTGTGTAACTGATAGTGGTTATGTTACTGAGAGTTGTGTTTACTGAGAGTGGTTGTGTAACTGAGTGGTTATGTTACTGAGATGTTACTCAGTTGGTTATCAGTTACAGAGTAACGAGTCAGTAACGTTATCAGCAGTGTAAACTGTTACACAACCACTCTCAGTAACATAACCACTATCAGTTTTCACGTTACACAACCACTCTCAGTAACATAACCACTATCAGTTACACAACCACTCTCAGTAACGTCACTCAGTTACACAACCACTCAGTAACATAACCACTATCAGTTACACAACCACTCTCAGTAACTCAGTTACACAACCACTCTCAGTAACATAACCACTATCAGTTACACAACCACTCTCAGTAACGACTCAGTTACACAACCACTCTCAGTAACATAACCACTATCAGTTACACAACCACTCTCAGACTCAGTTAACCACTCTCAGTAACATAACCACTCAGTTACACAACCACTCTCAGTAACGTAACTCACTCAGTTACAACCACTCTCAGTAACGTAACCACTATCAGTTACACAACCACTCTCAGTAACATAACACTATCAGTTACACAACCACTCTCAGTAACGTAACTCACTCAGTTACACAACCACTCTCAGTAACATAACCACTATCAGTACACAACCACTCTCAGTAACATAACCACTCAGTTACACAACCACTCTCAGTAACATAACCACTATCAGTTACACAACCACTCTCAGTAACATAACCACTATCAGTTACACAACCACTCTCAGTAACGTAACCTCACTCAGTTACACAACCACTCTCAGTAACATAACCACTATCAGTTACACAACCACTCTCAGTAACATAACCTCACTATCAGTTACACAACCACTCTCAGTAACATAACCACTATCAGTTACACAACCACTCTCAGTAACGTAACCTCACTCAGTTTACACAACCACTCTCAGTAACATAACCACTATCAGTTACACAACCACTCTCAGTAACGTAACCACTCAGACTCTCAGTAACATAACCACTATCAGTTACACAACCACTCTCAGTAACATAACTCACTCAGTTACACAACCACTCTCAGTAACATAACACTATCAGTTACACAACCACTCTCAGTAACATAACCACTATCAGTTACACAACCACTCTCAGTAACAAACCTCACTCAGTTAACCAACCACTCTCAGTAACATAACCACTATCAGTTACACAACCACTCTCAGTAACGTAACTCACTATCAGTTACACAACCACTCTCAGTAACATAACCACTATCAGTTACACAACCACTCTCAGTAATCATAACCACTATCAGTTACACAACCACTCTCAGTAACATAACCACTATCAGTTACACAACCACTCTCAGTAACATAACCACTATCAGTTACACAACCACTCTCAGGTAACCTCACTCAGTTACACAACCACTCTCAGTAACCTACTCAGTTACACAACCACTCTCAGTAACATAACCACTATCAGTTACACAACCACTCTCAGTAACGTAACACTCAGTTACACAACCACTCTCAGGTCAGTTACACAACCACTCTCAGTAACATAACTCACTATCAGTTACACAACCACTCTCAGTAACATAACCACTATCAGTTACACAACCACTCTCAGTAACCACTATCAGTTACACAACCACTCTCAGTAACATAACTCACTATCAGTTACACAACCACTCTCAGTAACGTAACCTCACTCAGTTACACAACCACTCTCAGTAACATAACCACTATCAGTTACACAACACTCTCAGTAACATAACCTCACTCAGTTACACAACCACTCTCAGTAACATAACCACTATCAGTTACACAACCACTCTCAGTAACATAACCTCACTCAGTTACACAACCACTCTCAGTAACGTAACCACTATCAGTTACACAACCACTCTCAGTAACATAACACTCAGTTACACAACCACTCTCAGTAACGTAACCACTCAGTTACACAACCACTCTCAGTAACATAACCACTATCAGTTACACAACCACTCTCAGTAACATAACCTCACTCAGTTACACAACCACTCTCAGTAACATAAACCACTATCAGTTACACAACCACTCTCAGTAACCACTATCAGTTACACAACCACTCTCAGTACTATCAGTTACACAACCACTCTCAGTAACATAACCACTATCAGTTACACAACCACTCTCAGTAACATAACCACTATCAGTTACACAACCACTCTCAGTAACATAACCACTATCAGTTACACAACACACTCTCAGTAACATAAACTATCAGTTACACAACCACTCTCAGTAACATAACCACTATCAGTTACACAACCACTCTCAGTAACGTAACCACTCAGTTACACAACCACTCTCAGTAACATAACCACTATCAGTTACACAACCACTCTCAGTAACATAACCACTCAGTTACACAACCACTCTCAGTAACATAACCACTATCAGTTACACAACCAACTCTCAGTGTCAGTTACACAACCACTCTCAGTAACGTAACCTCACTCAGTTACACAACCACTCTCAGTAACATAACCACTATCAGTTACACAACCACTCTCAGTAACATAACCACTATCAGTTACACAACCACTCTCAGTAACATAACCACTATCAGTTACACAACCACTCTCAGTAACATAACCTCACTCAGTTACACAACCACTCTCAGTAACATAACCACTATCAGTTACACAACCACTCTCAGTAACATAACCTCACTCAGTTACACAACCACTCTCAGTAACATAACCACTATCAGTTACACAACCACTCTCAGTAACGTAACCTCACTCAGTTACACAACCACTCTCAGTAACATAACCACTATCAGTTACACAACCACTCTCAGTAACATAACTCACTATCAGTTACACAACCACTCTCAGTAACATAACCACTATCAGTTACACAACCACTCTCAGTAACATAACCACTCAGTTACACAACCACTCTCAGTAACATAACCACTATCAGTTACACAACCACTCTCAGTAACATAACCACTATCAGTTACACAACCACTCTCAGTAACGTAACCTCACTCAGTTACACAACCACTCTCAGTAACATAACCACTATCAGTTACACAACCACTCTCAGTAACATAACTCACTCAGTTACACAACCACTCTCAGTAACATAACCACTATCAGTTACACAACCACTCTCAGTAACATAACTCACTATCAGTTACACAACCACTCTCAGTAACATAACCACTCAGTCAGTTACACAACCACTCTCAGTAACATAACCACTATCAGTTACACAACCACTCTCAGTAACGTAACCTCACTCAGTTACACAACCACTCTCAGTAACATAACCACTATCAGTTACACAACCACTCTCAGTAACATAACCACTATCAGTTACACAACCACTCTCAGTAACATAACACTATCAGTTACACAACCACTCTCAGTAACATAACCACTATCAGTTACACAACCACTCTCAGTAACATAACCACTATCAGTTACACAACCACTCTCAGTAACGTAACCTCACTCAGTTACACAACCACTCTCAGTAACATAACCACTATCAGTTACACAACCACTCTCAGTAACATAACCACTATCAGTTACACAACCACTCTCAGTAACATAACCACTATCAGTTACACAACCACTCTCAGTAACATAACCACTATCAGTTACACAACCACTCTCAGTAACGTAACCTCACTCAGTTACACAACCACTCTCAGTAACATAACCACTATCAGTTACACAACCACTCTCAGTAACATAACCACTATCAGTTACACAACCACTCTCAGTAACCTCACTCAGTTACACAACCACTCTCAGTAACATAACCACTATCAGTTACACAACCACTCTCAGTAACATAACCACTATCAGTTACACAACCACTCTCAGTAACATAACTCACTATCAGTTACACAACCACTCTCAGTAACATAACCACTATCAGTTACACAACCACTCTAACAGTAACGTAACTATCAGTTACACAACCACTCTCAGTAACATAACCACTATCAGTTACACAACCACTCTCAGTAACGTAACCACTCAGTTACACAACCACTCTCAGTAACATAACCACTATCAGTTACACAACCACTCTCAGTAACGTAACCTCACTCAGTTACACAACCACTCTCAGTAACATAACCACTATCAGTTACACAACCACTCTCAGTAACATAACCACTATCAGTTACACAACCACTCTCAGTAACGTAACCTCACTCAGTTACACAACCACTCTCAGTAACATAACCACTATCAGTTACACAACCACTCTCAGTAACATAACCACTATCAGTTACACAACCACTCTCAGTAACATAACCTCACTCAGTTACACAACCACTCTCAGTAACATAACCACTATCAGTTACACAACCACTCTCAGTAACATAACCACTATCAGTTACACAACCACTCTCAGTAACATAACCACTCATCAGTTACACAACCACTCTCAGTAACATAACCACTATCAGTTACACAACCACTCTCAGTAACATAACCACTATCAGTTACACAACCACTCTCAGTAACGTAACCTCACTCAGTTACACAACCACTCTCAGTAACATAACCACTATCAGTTACACAACCACTCTCAGTAACGTAACCTCACTCAGTTACACAACCACTCTCAGTAACATAACCACTATCAGTTACACAACCACTCTCAGTAACATAACCACTATCAGTTACACAACCACTCTCAGTAACGTAACCTCACTCAGTTACACAACCACTCTCAGTAACATAACCACTATCAGTTACACAACCACTCTCAGTAACATAACCTCACTCAGTTACACAACCACTCTCAGTAACATAACTCACTATCAGTTACACAACCACTCTCAGTAACATAACCACTATCAGTTACACAACCACTCTCAGTAACGTAACCTCACTCAGTTACACAACCACTCTCAGTAACATAACCACTATCAGTTACACAACCACTCTCAGTAACATAACCACTATCAGTTACACAACCACTCTCAGTAACGTAACCTCACTCAGTTACACAACCACTCTCAGTAACATAACCACTATCAGTTACACAACCACTCTCAGTAACATAACCTCACTCAGTTACACAACCACTCTCAGTAACATAACCACTATCAGTTACACAACCACTCTCAGTAACCTAACTCACTCAGTTACACAACCACTCTCAGTAACATAACCACTATCAGTTACACAACCACTCTCAGTAACATAACCACTATCAGTTACACAACCACTCTCAGTAACATAACCACTATCAGTTACACAACCACTCTCAGTAACGTAACCCACTCAGTTACACAACCACTCTCAGTAACATAACCACTATCAGTTACACAACCACTCTCAGTAACATAACCACTATCAGTTACACAACCACTCTCAGTAACATAACCACTATCAGTTACACAACCACTCTCAGTAACGTAACCTCACTCAGTTACACAACCACTCTCAGTAACATAACCACTATCAGTTACACAACCACTCTCAGTAACATAACCACTATCAGTTACACAACCACTCTCAGTAACATAACCACTATCAGTTACACAACCACTCTCAGTAACATAACCACTATCAGTTACACAACCACTCTCAGTAACATAACCACTATCAGTTACACAACCACTCTCAGTAACATAACCACTATCAGTTACACAACCACTCTCAGTAACATAACCACTATCAGTTACACAACCACTCTCAGTAACATAACCACTATCAGTTACACAACCACTCTCAGTAACGTAACCTCACTCAGTTACACAACCACTCTCAGTAACATAACCACTATCAGTTACACAACCACTCTCAGTAACATAACCACTATCAGTTACACAACCACTCTCAGTAACATAACCACTATCAGTTACACAACCACTCTCAGTAACATAACCACTATCAGTTACACAACCACTCTCAGTAACATAACTCACTCAGTTACACAACCACTCTCAGTAACATAACCACTATCAGTTACACAACCACTCTCAGTAACATAACCACTATCAGTTACACAACCACTCTCAGTAACATAACCACTATCAGTTACACAACCACTCTCAGTAACATAACCACTATCAGTTACACAACCACTCTCAGTAACATAACCACTATCAGTTACACAACCACTCTCAGTAACATAACCACTATCAGTTACACAACCACTCTCAGTAACATAACCTCACTCAGTTACACAACCACTCTCAGTAACATAACCACTATCAGTTACACAACCACTCTCAGTAACATAACCACTATCAGTTACACAACCACTCTCAGTAACATAACCACTATCAGTTACACAACCACTCTCAGTAACATAACCACTATCAGTTACACAACCACTCTCAGTAACATAACCACTATCAGTTACACAACCACTCTCAGTAACATAACCACTATCAGTTACACAACCACTCTCAGTAACGTAACCTCACTCAGTTACACAACCACTCTCAGTAACATAACCACTATCAGTTACACAACCACTCTCAGTAACATAACCTCACTCAGTTACACAACCACTCTCAGTAACATAACCACTATCAGTTACACAACCACTCTCAGTAACATAACCACTATCAGTTACACAACCACTCTCAGTAACGTAACCTCACTCAGTTACACAACCACTCTCAGTAACATAACCACTATCAGTTACACAACCACTCTCAGTAACGTAACCTCACTCAGTTACACAACCACTCTCAGTAACATAACCACTATCAGTTACACAACCACTCTCAGTAACATAACCACTATCAGTTACACAACCACTCTCAGTAACGTAACCTCACTCAGTTACACAACCACTCTCAGTAACATAACCACTATCAGTTACACAACCACTCTCAGTAACATAACCACTCACTCAGTTACACAACCACTCTCAGTAACATAACCACTATCAGTTACACAACCACTCTCAGTAACATAACCACTATCAGTTACACAACCACTCTCAGTAACCTCACTCAGTTACACAACCACTCTCAGTAACATAACCACTATCAGTTACACAACCACTCTCAGTAACATAACCACTATCAGTTACACAACCACTCTCAGTAACATAACCACTATCAGTTACACAACCACTCTCAGTAACATAACCACTATCAGTTACACAACCACTCTCAGTAACATAACCACTATCAGTTACACAACCACTCTCAGTAACATAACCTCACTCAGTTACACAACCACTCTCAGTAACATAACCACTATCAGTTACACAACCACTCTCAGTAACGTAACCTCACTCAGTTACACAACCATCAGTTACACAACCACTCTCAGTAACATAACCACTATCAGTTACACAACCACTCTCAGTAACGTAACCTCACTCAGTTACACAACCACTCTCAGTAACATAACCACTATCAGTTACACAACCACTCTCAGTAACATAACCACTATCAGTTACACAACCACTCTCAGTAACATAACCTCACTCAGTTACACAACCACTCTCAGTAACATAACCACTATCAGTTACACAACCACTCTCAGTAACATAACCACTATCAGTTACACAACCACTCTCAGTAACATAACCACTATCAGTTACACAACCACTCTCAGTAACATAACCACTATCAGTTACACAACCACTCTCAGTAACGTAACCTCACTCAGTTACACAACCACTCTCAGTAACATAACCACTATCAGTTACACAACCACTCTCAGTAACATAACTCACTCAGTTACACAACCACTCTCAGTAACATAACCACTATCAGTTACACAACCACTCTCAGTAACATAACCTCACTCAGTTACACAACCACTCTCAGTAACATAACCACTATCAGTTACACAACCACTCTCAGTAACATAACCACTATCAGTTACACAACCACTCTCAGTAACATAACCTCACTCAGTTACACAACCACTCTCAGTAACATAACCACTATCAGTTACACAACCACTCTCAGTAACATAACCACTATCAGTTACACAACCACTCTCAGTAACATAACCACTATCAGTTACACAACCACTCTCAGTAACAAACACTCAGTTACACAACCACTCTCAGTAACATAACCACTATCAGTTACACAACCACTCTCAGTAACATAACCACTATCAGTTACACAACCACTCTCAGTAACATAACCTCACTCAGTTACACAACCACTCTCAGTAACATAACCACTATCAGTTACACAACCACTCTCAGTAACATAACCACTATCAGTTACACAACCACTCTCAGTAACATAACCACTATCAGTTACACAACCACTCTCAGTAACGTAACCTCACTCAGTTACACAACCACTCTCAGTAACATAACCACTATCAGTTACACAACCACTCTCAGTAACATAACCTCACTCAGTTACACAACCACTCTCAGTAACATAACCACTATCAGTTACACAACCACTCTCAGTAACATAACCACTATCAGTTACACAACCACTCTCAGTAACATAACCTCACTCAGTTACACAACCACTCTCAGTAACATAACCACTATCAGTTACACAACCACTCTCAGTAACATAACCACTATCAGTTACACAACCACTCTCAGTAACATAACCACTATCAGTTACACAACCACTCTCAGTAACATAACCACTATCAGTTACACAACCACTCTCAGTAACATAACCTCACTCAGTTACACAACCACTCTCAGTAACATAACCACTATCAGTTACACAACCACTCTCAGTAACATAACCACTATCAGTTACACAACCACTCTCAGTAACATAACCACTATCAGTTACACAACCACTCTCAGTAACATAACCACTATCAGTTACACAACCACTCTCAGTAACATAACCACTATCAGTTACACAACCACTCTCAGTAACATAACCACTATCAGTTACACAACCACTCTCAGTAACATAACCACTATCAGTTACACAACCACTCTCAGTAACATAACCTCACTCAGTTACACAACCACTCTCAGTAACATAACCACTATCAGTTACACAACCACTCTCAGTAACATAACCACTCAGTTACACAACCACTCTCAGTAACATAACCACTATCAGTTACACAACCACTCTCAGTAACATAACCACTATCAGTTACACAACCACTCTCAGTAACATAACCACTATCAGTTACACAACCACTCTCAGTAACATAACCTCACTATCAGTTACACAACCACTCTCAGTAACATAACCACTATCAGTTACACAACCACTCTCAGTAACATAACCACTATCAGTTACACAACCACTCTCAGTAACATAACCACTATCAGTTACACAACCACTCTCAGTAACGTAACCCACTCAGTTACACAACCACTCTCAGTAACATAACCACTATCAGTTACACAACCACTCTCAGTAACGTAACCTCACTCAGTTACACAACCACTCTCAGTAACATAACCACTATCAGTTACACAACCACTCTCAGTAACATAACCCACTATCAGTTACACAACCACTCTCAGTAACATAACCACTATCAGTTACACAACCACTCTCAGTAACATAACCTCACTCAGTTACACAACCACTCTCAGTAACATAACCACTATCAGTTACACAACCACTCTCAGTAACATAACCTATCAGTTACACAACCACTCTCAGTAACATAACCACTCAGTTACACAACCACTCTCAGTAACATAACCACTATCAGTTACACAACCACTCTCAGTAACGTAACCTCACTATCAGTTACACAACCACTCTCAGTAACCACTATCAGTTACACAACCACTCTCAGTAACATAACCACTATCAGTTACACAACCACTCTCAGTAACGTAACCTCACTCAGTTACACAACCACTCTCAGTAACATAACCACTATCAGTTACACAACCACTCTCAGTAACATAACCACTATCAGTTACACAACCACTCTCAGTAACATAACCTCACTCAGTTACACAACCACTCTCAGTAACATAACCACTATCAGTTACACAACCACTCTCAGTAACGTAACCTCACTCAGTTACACAACCACTCTCAGTAACATAACCACTATCAGTTACACAACCACTCTCAGTAACATAACCACTATCAGTTACACAACCACTCTCAGTAACATAACCACTATCAGTTACACAACCACTCTCAGTAACATAACCACTATCAGTTACACAACCACTCACTCAGTTACACAACCACTCTCAGTAACATAACCACTATCAGTTACACAACCACTCTCAGTAACATAACCACTATCAGTTACACAACCACTCTCAGTAACGTAACTCACTCAGTTACACAACCACTCTCAGTAACATAACCACTATCAGTTACACAACCACTCTCAGTAACATAACTCACTATCAGTTACACAACCACTCTCAGTAACGTAACACTCAGTTACACAACCACTCTCAGTAACATAACCACTATCAGTTACACAACCACTCACTCAGTCATAACCACTATCAGTTACACAACCACTCTCAGTAACATAACCACTATCAGTTACACAACCACTCTCAGTAACGTAACCTCACTCAGTTACACAACCACTCTCAGTAACATAACCACTATCAGTTACACAACCACTCTCAGTAACATAACCACTATCAGTTACACAACCACTCTCAGTAACATAACCACTATCAGTTACACAACCACTCTCAGTAACGTAACCTCACTCAGTTACACAACCACTCTCAGTAACATAACCACTATCAGTTACACAACCACTCTCAGTAACATAACCCACTCAGTTACACAACCACTCTCAGTAACATAACCACTATCAGTTACACAACCACTCTCAGTAACATAACCACTATCAGTTACACAACCACTCTCAGTAACATAACCACTATCAGTTACACAACCACTCTCAGTAACCTCACTCAGTTACACAACCACTCTCAGTAACATAACCACTATCAGTTACACAACCACTCTCAGTAACATAACCTCACTCAGTTACACAACCACTCTCAGTAACATAACCACTATCAGTTACACAACCACTCTCAGTAACATAACCACTATCAGTTACACAACCACTCTCAGTAACATAACCACTATCAGTTACACAACCACTCTCAGTAACATAACACTCACTCAGTTACACAACCACTCTCAGTAACGTAACCACTATCAGTTACACAACCACTCTCAGTAACATAACCACTATCAGTTACACAACCACTCTCAGTAACATAACCACTATCAGTTACACAACCACTCTCAGTAACATAACCACTATCAGTTACACAACCACTCTCAGTAACGTAACCTCACTCAGTTACACAACCACTCTCAGTAACATAACCACTATCAGTTACACAACCACTCTCAGTAACATAACCCACTCAGTTACACAACCACTCTCAGTAACATAACCACTATCAGTTACACAACCACTCTCAGTAACATAACCACTATCAGTTACACAACCACTCTCAGTAACATAACCACTATCAGTTACACAACCACTCTCAGTAACGTAACCTCACTCAGTTACACAACCACTCTCAGTAACATAACCACTATCAGTTACACAACCACTCTCAGTAACATAACCACTATCAGTTACACAACCACTCTCAGTAACATAACCACTCAGTTACACAACCACTCTCAGTAACATAACCACTATCAGTTACACAACCACTCTCAGTAACGTAACCTCACTCAGTTACACAACCACTCTCAGTAACATAACCACTATCAGTTACACAACCACTCTCAGTAACATAACTCACTATCAGTTACACAACCACTCTCAGTAACATAACCACTATCAGTTACACAACCACTCTCAGTAACATAACCTCACTCAGTTACACAACCACTCTCAGTAACATAACCACTATCAGTTACACAACCACTCTCAGTAACATAACCACTATCAGTTACACAACCACTCTCAGTAACATAACCACTATCAGTTACACAACCACTCTCAGTAACATAACCACTATCAGTTACACAACCACTCTCAGTAACGTAACCTCACTCAGTTACACAACCACTCTCAGTAACATAACCACTATCAGTTACACAACCACTCTCAGTAACATAACCACTATCAGTTACACAACCACTCTCAGTAACATAACCCACTATCAGTTACACAACCACTCTCAGTAACATAACCACTATCAGTTACACAACCACTCTCAGTAACATAACCACTCAGTTACACAACCACTCTCAGTAACATAACCACTATCAGTTACACAACCACTCTCAGTAACATAACACTCAGTTACACAACCACTCTCAGTAACATAACCACTCAGTTACACAACCACTCTCAGTAACGTAACTCACTCAGTTACACAACCACTCTCAGTAACATAACCACTATCAGTTACACAACCACTCTCAGTAACATAACCTCACTCAGTTACACAACCACTCTCAGTAACATAACCACTATCAGTTACACAACCACTCTCAGTAACGTAACCTCACTCAGTTACACAACCACTCTCAGTAACATAACCACTATCAGTTACACAACCACTCTCAGTAACGTAACCTCACTCAGTTACACAACCACTCTCAGTAACATAACCACTATCAGTTACACAACCACTCTCAGTAACGTAACCTCACTCAGTTACACAACCACTCTCAGTAACATAACCACTATCAGTTACACAACCACTCTCAGTAACATAACCACTATCAGTTACACAACCACTCTCAGTAACATAACCTCACTCAGTTACACAACCACTCTCAGTAACATAACCACTATCAGTTACACAACCACTCTCAGTAACATAACACTATCAGTTACACAACCACTCTCAGTAACATAACCACTATCAGTTACACAACCACTCTCAGTAACATAACCACTATCAGTTACACAACCACTCTCAGTAACGTAACCTCACTCAGTTACACAACCACTCTCAGTAACATAACCACTATCAGTTACACAACCACTCTCAGTAACATAACCACTATCAGTTACACAACCACTCTCAGTAACGTAACCTCACTCAGTTACACAACCACTCTCAGTAACATAACACTATCAGTTACACAACCACTCTCAGTAACATAACCACTATCAGTTACACAACCACTCTCAGTAACATAACCACTATCAGTTACACAACCACTCTCAGTAACATAACCACTATCAGTTACACAACCACTCTCAGTAACATAACCACTATCAGTTACACAACCACTCTCAGTAACGTAACCTCACTCAGTTACACAACCACTCTCAGTAACATAACCACTATCAGTTACACAACCACTCTCAGTAACGTAACCTCACTCAGTTACACAACCACTCTCAGTAACATAACCACTATCAGTTACACAACCACTCTCAGTAACGTAACCTCACTCAGTTACACAACCACTCTCAGTAACATAACCACTATCAGTTACACAACCACTCTCAGTAACATAACCACTATCAGTTACACAACCACTCTCAGTAACGTAACCTCACTCAGTTACACAACCACTCTCAGTAACATAACCACTATCAGTTACACAACCACTCTCAGTAACATAACCACTATCAGTTACACAACCACTCTCAGTAACATAACCACTATCAGTTACACAACCACTCTCAGTAACATAACCACTATCAGTTACACAACCACTCTCAGTAACGTAACACTATCAGTTACACAACCACTCTCAGTAACATAACCACTATCAGTTACACAACCACTCTCAGTAACGTAACCACTCAGTTACACAACCACTCTCAGTAACATAACCACTATCAGTTACACAACCACTCTCAGTAACATAACCACTATCAGTTACACAACCACTCTCAGTAACATAACCACTATCAGTTACACAACCACTCTCAGTAACATAACCTCACTCAGTTACACAACCACTCTCAGTAACATAACCACTATCAGTTACACAACCACTCTCAGTAACATAACCACTATCAGTTACACAACCACTCTCAGTAACATAACCACTATCAGTTACACAACCACTCTCAGTAACATAACCACTATCAGTTACACAACCACTCTCAGTAACATAACCACTATCAGTTACACAACCACTCTCAGTAATAACCTCACTCAGTTACACAACCACTCTCAGTAACATAACCACTATCAGTTACACAACCACTCTCAGTAACATCAGTTACACAACCACTCTCAGTAACATAACCACTATCAGTTACACAACCACTCTCAGTAAAAACTCACTCAGTTACACAACCACTCTCAGTAACATAACCACTATCAGTTACACAACCACTCTCAGTAACATAACCACTATCAGTTACACAACCACTCTCAGTAACATAACCACTATCAGTTACACAACCACTCTCAGTAACATAACCACTCAGTTACACAACCACTCTCAGTAACATAACCACTATCAGTTACACAACCACTCTCAGTAACGTAACCTTACTCAGTTACACAACCACTCTCAGTAACATAACCACTATCAGTTACACAACCACTCTCAGTAACGTAACTTCACTCAGTTACACAACCACTCTCAGTAACATAACCACTATCAGTTACACAACCACTCTCTACACAACCACTCTCAGTACTGAGAGTGGTTGTGTAACTGATAGTGGTTACGTTACTGAGAGTGGTTGTGTAACTGATAGTGGTTATGTTACTGAGAGTGGTTGTGTAACTGAGTGAGGTTACGTTACTGAGAGTGGTTGTGTAACTGATAGTGGTTATGTTACTGAGAGTGGTTGTGTAACTGATAGTGGTTATGTTACTGAGAGTGGTTGTGTAACTGATAGTGGTTATGTTACTGAGAGTGGTTGTGTAACTGATAGTGGTTATGTTACTGAGAGTGGTTGTGTAACTGATAGTGGTTATGTTACTGAGAGTGGTTGTGTAACTGAGTGAGGTTACGTTACTGAGAGTGGTTGTGTAACTGATAGTGGTTATGTTACTGAGAGTGGTTGTGTAACTGATAGTGGTTATGTTACTGAGAGTGGTTGTGTAACTGAGTGAGGTTATGTTACTGAGAGTGGTTGTGTAACTGATAGTGGTTATGTTACTGAGAGTGGTTGTGTAACTGATAGTGGTTATGTTACTGAGAGTGGTTGTGTAACTGAGTGAGGTTATGTTACTGAGAGTGGTTGTGTAACTGATAGTGGTTATGTTACTGAGAGTGGTTGTGTAACTGATAGTGGTTATGTTACTGAGAGTGGTTGTGTAACTGATAGTGGTTATGTTACTGAGAGTGGTTGTGTAACTGATAGTGGTTATGTTACTGAGAGTGGTTGTGTAACTGAGTGAGGTTACGTTACTGAGAGTGGTTGTGTAACTGATAGTGGTTATGTTACTGAGAGTGGTTGTGTAACTGATAGTGGTTATGTTACTGAGAGTGGTTGTGTAACTGAGTGAGGTTACGTTACTGAGAGTGGTTGTGTAACTGATAGTGGTTATGTTACTGAGAGTGGTTGTGTAACTGATAGTGGTTATGTTACTGAGAGTGGTTGTGTAACTGATAGTGGTTATGTTACTGAGAGTGGTTGTGTAACTGAGTGAGGTTATGTTACTGAGAGTGGTTGTGTAACTGATAGTGGTTATGTTACTGAGAGTGGTTGTGTAACTGAGTGAGGTTACGTTACTGAGAGTGGTTGTGTAACTGATAGTGGTTATGTTACTGAGAGTGGTTGTGTAACTGAGTGAGGTTATGTTACTGAGAGTGGTTGTGTAACTGATAGTGGTTATGTTACTGAGAGTGGTTGTGTAACTGATAGTGGTTATGTTACTGAGAGTGGTTGTGTAACTGATAGTGGTTATGTTACTGAGAGTGGTTGTGTAACTGATAGTGGTTATGTTACTGAGAGTGGTTGTGTAACTGATAGTGGTTATGTTACTGAGAGTGGTTGTGTAACTGATAGTGGTTATGTTACTGAGAGTGGTTGTGTAACTGATAGTGGTTATGTTACTGAGAGTGGTTGTGTAACTGATAGTGGTTATGTTACTGAGAGTGGTTGTGTAACTGATAGTGGTTATGTTACTGAGAGTGGTTGTGTAACTGAGTGAGGTTACGTTACTGAGAGTGGTTGTGTAACTGATAGTGGTTATGTTACTGAGAGTGGTTGTGTAACTGATAGTGGTTATGTTACTGAGAGTGGTTGTGTAACTGATAGTGGTTATGTTACTGAGAGTGGTTGTGTAACTGATAGTGGTTATGTTACTGAGAGTGGTTGTGTAACTGAGTGAGGTTACGTTACTGAGAGTGGTTGTGTAACTGATAGTGGTTATGTTACTGAGAGTGGTTGTGTAACTGAGTGAGGTTACGTTACTGAGAGTGGTTGTGTAACTGATAGTGGTTATGTTACTGAGAGTGGTTGTGTAACTGAGTGAGGTTACGTTACTGAGAGTGGTTGTGTAACTGATAGTGGTTATGTTACTGAGAGTGGTTGTGTAACTGATAGTGGTTATGTTACTGAGAGTGGTTGTGTAACTGATAGTGGTTATGTTACTGAGAGTGGTTGTGTAACTGAGTGAGGTTATGTTACTGAGAGTGGTTGTGTAACTGATAGTGGTTATGTTACTGAGAGTGGTTGTGTAACTGAGTGAGGTTACGTTACTGAGAGTGGTTGTGTAACTGATAGTGGTTATGTTACTGAGAGTGGTTGTGTAACTGATAGTGGTTATGTTACTGAGAGTGGTTGTGTAACTGATAGTGGTTATGTTACTGAGAGTGGTTGTGTAACTGATAGTGGTTATGTTACTGAGAGTGGTTGTGTAACTGATAGTGGTTATGTTACTGAGAGTGGTTGTGTAACTGATAGTGGTTATGTTACTGAGAGTGGTTGTGTAACTGATAGTGGTTATGTTACTGAGAGTGGTTGTGTAACTGATAGTGGTTATGTTACTGAGAGTGGTTGTGTAACTGATAGTGGTTATGTTACTGAGAGTGGTTGTGTAACTGAGTGAGGTTATGTTACTGAGAGTGGTTGTGTAACTGATAGTGGTTATGTTACTGAGAGTGGTTGTGTAACTGATAGTGGTTATGTTACTGAGAGTGGTTGTGTAACTGATAGTGGTTATGTTACTGAGAGTGGTTGTGTAACTGAGTGAGGTTACGTTACTGAGAGTGGTTGTGTAACTGATAGTGGTTATGTTACTGAGAGTGGTTGTGTAACTGATAGTGGTTATGTTACTGAGAGTGGTTGTGTAACTGAGTGAGGTTACGTTACTGAGAGTGGTTGTGTAACTGATAGTGGTTATGTTACTGAGAGTGGTTGTGTAACTGAGTGGTTATGTTACTGAGAGTGGTTGTGTAACTGATAGTGGTTATGTTACTGAGAGTGGTTGTGTAACTGAGTGAGGTTACGTTACTGAGAGTGGTTGTGTAACTGATAGTGGTTATGTTACTGAGAGTGGTTGTGTAACTGAGTGAGGTTATGTTACTGAGAGTGGTTGTGTAACTGATAGTGGTTATGTTACTGAGAGTGGTTGTGTAACTGATAGTGGTTATGTTACTGAGAGTGGTTGTGTAACTGATAGTGGTTATGTTACTGAGAGTGGTTGTGTAACTGAGTGGTTATGTTACTGAGAGTGGTTGTGTAACTGATAGTGGTTATGTTACTGAGAGTGGTTGTGTAACTGAGTGAGGTTACGTTACTGAGAGTGGTTGTGTAACTGATAGTGGTTATGTTACTGAGAGTGGTTGTGTAACTGAGTGAGGTTACGTTACTGAGAGTGGTTGTGTAACTGATAGTGGTTATGTTACTGAGAGTGGTTGTGTAACTGATAGTGGTTATGTTACTGAGAGTGGTTGTGTAACTGATAGTGGTTATGTTACTGAGAGTGGTTGTGTAACTGATAGTGGTTATGTTACTGAGAGTGGTTGTGTAACTGAGTGAGGTTATGTTACTGAGAGTGGTTGTGTAACTGATAGTGGTTATGTTACTGAGAGTGGTTGTGTAACTGATAGTGGTTATGTTACTGAGAGTGGTTGTGTAACTGAGTGAGGTTACGTTACTGAGAGTGGTTGTGTAACTGATAGTGGTTATGTTACTGAGAGTGGTTGTGTAACTGATAGTGGTTATGTTACTGAGAGTGGTTGTGTAACTGAGTGAGGTTATGTTACTGAGAGTGGTTGTGTAACTGATAGTGGTTATGTTACTGAGAGTGGTTGTGTAACTGATAGTGGTTATGTTACTGAGAGTGGTTGTGTAACTGATAGTGGTTATGTTACTGAGAGTGGTTGTGTAACTGATAGTGGTTATGTTACTGAGAGTGGTTGTGTAACTGAGTGAGGTTACGTTACTGAGAGTGGTTGTGTAACTGATAGTGGTTATGTTACTGAGAGTGGTTGTGTAACTGATAGTGGTTATGTTACTGAGAGTGGTTGTGTAACTGAGTGAGGTTACGTTACTGAGAGTGGTTGTGTAACTGATAGTGGTTATGTTACTGAGAGTGGTTGTGTAACTGAGTGAGGTTACGTTACTGAGAGTGGTTGTGTAACTGATAGTGGTTATGTTACTGAGAGTGGTTGTGTAACTGATAGTGGTTATGTTACTGAGAGTGGTTGTGTAACTGATAGTGGTTATGTTACTGAGAGTGGTTGTGTAACTGATAGTGGTTATGTTACTGAGAGTGGTTGTGTAACTGAGTGAGGTTATGTTACTGAGAGTGGTTGTGTAACTGATAGTGGTTATGTTACTGAGAGTGGTTGTGTAACTGATAGTGGTTATGTTACTGAGAGTGGTTGTGTAACTGATAGTGGTTATGTTACTGAGAGTGGTTGTGTAACTGAGTGAGGTTATGTTACTGAGAGTGGTTGTGTAACTGATAGTGGTTATGTTACTGAGAGTGGTTGTGTAACTGATAGTGGTTATGTTACTGAGAGTGGTTGTGTAACTGATAGTGGTTATGTTACTGAGAGTGGTTGTGTAACTGATAGTGGTTATGTTACTGAGAGTGGTTGTGTAACTGAGTGAGGTTACGTTACTGAGAGTGGTTGTGTAACTGATAGTGGTTATGTTACTGAGAGTGGTTGTGTAACTGATAGTGGTTATGTTACTGAGAGTGGTTGTGTAACTGATAGTGGTTATGTTACTGAGAGTGGTTGTGTAACTGATAGTGGTTATGTTACTGAGAGTGGTTGTGTAACTGATAGTGGTTATGTTACTGAGAGTGGTTGTGTAACTGATAGTGGTTATGTTACTGAGAGTGGTTGTGTAACTGAGTGGTTATGTTACTGAGAGTGGTTGTGTAACTGATAGTGGTTATGTTACTGAGAGTGGTTGTGTAACTGATAGTGGTTATGTTACTGAGAGTGGTTGTGTAACTGATAGTGGTTATGTTACTGAGAGTGGTTGTGTAACTGATAGTGGTTATGTTACTGAGAGTGGTTGTGTAACTGATAGTGGTTATGTTACTGAGAGTGGTTGTGTAACTGATAGTGGTTATGTTACTGAGAGTGGTTGTGTAACTGAGTGAGGTTACGTTACTGAGAGTGGTTGTGTAACTGATAGTGGTTATGTTACTGAGAGTGGTTGTGTAACTGAGTGAGGTTACGTTACTGAGAGTGGTTGTGTAACTGATAGTGGTTATGTTACTGAGAGTGGTTGTGTAACTGAGTGAGGTTATGTTACTGAGAGTGGTTGTGTAACTGATAGTGGTTATGTTACTGAGAGTGGTTGTGTAACTGAGTGAGGTTACGTTACTGAGAGTGGTTGTGTAACTGATAGTGGTTATGTTACTGAGAGTGGTTGTGTAACTGAGTGAGGTTATGTTACTGAGAGTGGTTGTGTAACTGATAGTGGTTATGTTACTGAGAGTGGTTGTGTAACTGAGTGAGGTTATGTTACTGAGAGTGGTTGTGTAACTGATAGTGGTTATGTTACTGAGAGTGGTTGTGTAACTGATAGTGGTTATGTTACTGAGAGTGGTTGTGTAACTGATAGTGGTTATGTTACTGAGAGTGGTTGTGTAACTGAGTGAGGTTACGTTACTGAGAGTGGTTGTGTAACTGATAGTGGTTATGTTACTGAGAGTGGTTGTGTAACTGATAGTGGTTATGTTACTGAGAGTGGTTGTGTAACTGATAGTGGTTATGTTACTGAGAGTGGTTGTGTAACTGAGTGAGGTTACGTTACTGAGAGTGGTTGTGTAACTGATAGTGGTTATGTTACTGAGAGTGGTTGTGTAACTGATAGTGGTTATGTTACTGAGAGTGGTTGTGTAACTGATAGTGGTTATGTTACTGAGAGTGGTTGTGTAACTGAGTGAGGTTACGTTACTGAGAGTGGTTGTGTAACTGATAGTGGTTATGTTACTGAGAGTGGTTGTGTAACTGATAGTGGTTATGTTACTGAGAGTGGTTGTGTAACTGATAGTGGTTATGTTACTGAGAGTGGTTGTGTAACTGATAGTGGTTATGTTACTGAGAGTGGTTGTGTAACTGATAGTGGTTATGTTACTGAGAGTGGTTGTGTAACTGATAGTGGTTATGTTACTGAGAGTGGTTGTGTAACTGATAGTGGTTATGTTACTGAGAGTGGTTGTGTAACTGATAGTGGTTATGTTACTGAGAGTGGTTGTGTAACTGATAGTGGTTATGTTACTGAGAGTGGTTGTGTAACTGAGTGAGGTTACGTTACTGAGAGTGGTTGTGTAACTGATAGTGGTTATGTTACTGAGAGTGGTTGTGTAACTGATAGTGGTTATGTTACTGAGAGTGGTTGTGTAACTGAGTGAGGTTACGTTACTGAGAGTGGTTGTGTAACTGATAGTGGTTATGTTACTGAGAGTGGTTGTGTAACTGATAGTGGTTATGTTACTGAGAGTGGTTGTGTAACTGAGTGAGGTTACGTTACTGAGAGTGGTTGTGTAACTGATAGTGGTTATGTTACTGAGAGTGGTTGTGTAACTGATAGTGGTTATGTTACGTTACTGAGAGTGGTTGTGTAACTGATAGTGGTTATGTTACTGAGAGTGGTTGTGTAACTGAGTGAGGTTATGTTACTGAGAGTGGTTGTGTAACTGATAGTGGTTATGTTACTGAGAGTGGTTGTGTAACTGAGTGAGGTTACGTTACTGAGAGTGGTTGTGTAACTGATAGTGGTTATGTTACTGAGAGTGGTTGTGTAACTGAGTGGTTATGTTACTGAGAGTGGTTGTGTAACTGATAGTGGTTATGTTACTGAGAGTGGTTGTGTAACTGAGTGAGGTTATGTTACTGAGAGTGGTTGTGTAACTGATAGTGGTTATGTTACTGAGAGTGGTTGTGTAACTGAGTGAGGTTACGTTACTGAGAGTGGTTGTGTAACTGATAGTGGTTATGTTACTGAGAGTGGTTGTGTAACTGATAGTGGTTATGTTACTGAGAGTGGTTGTGTAACTGATAGTGGTTATGTTACTGAGAGTGGTTGTGTAACTGATAGTGGTTATGTTACTGAGAGTGGTTGTGTAACTGATAGTGGTTATGTTACTGAGAGTGGTTGTGTAACTGATAGTGGTTATGTTACTGAGAGTGGTTGTGTAACTGATAGTGGTTATGTTACTGAGAGTGGTTGTGTAACTGATAGTGGTTATGTTACTGAGAGTGGTTGTGTAACTGAGTGAGGTTACGTTACTGAGAGTGGTTGTGTAACTGATAGTGGTTATGTTACTGAGAGTGGTTGTGTAACTGAGTGAGGTTACGTTACTGAGAGTGGTTGTGTAACTGATAGTGGTTATGTTACTGAGAGTGGTTGTGTAACTGATAGTGGTTATGTTACTGAGAGTGGTTGTGTAACTGATAGTGGTTATGTTACTGAGAGTGGTTGTGTAACTGATAGTGGTTATGTTACTGAGAGTGGTTGTGTAACTGATAGTGGTTATGTTACTGAGAGTGGTTGTGTAACTGAGTGAGGTTACGTTACTGAGAGTGGTTGTGTAACTGATAGTGGTTATGTTACTGAGAGTGGTTGTGTAACTGATAGTGGTTATGTTACTGAGAGTGGTTGTGTAACTGAGTGAGGTTACGTTACTGAGAGTGGTTGTGTAACTGATAGTGGTTATGTTACTGAGAGTGGTTGTGTAACTGAGTGAGGTTATGTTACTGAGAGTGGTTGTGTAACTGATAGTGGTTATGTTACTGAGAGTGGTTGTGTAACTGAGTGAGGTTACGTTACTGAGAGTGGTTGTGTAACTGATAGTGGTTATGTTACTGAGAGTGGTTGTGTAACTGAGTGAGGTTACGTTACTGAGAGTGGTTGTGTAACTGATAGTGGTTATGTTACTGAGAGTGGTTGTGTAACTGAGTGAGGTTATGTTACTGAGAGTGGTTGTGTAACTGATAGTGGTTATGTTACTGAGAGTGGTTGTGTAACTGAGTGAGGTTACGTTACTGAGAGTGGTTGTGTAACTGATAGTGGTTATGTTACTGAGAGTGGTTGTGTAACTGAGTGAGGTTACGTTACTGAGAGTGGTTGTGTAACTGATAGTGGTTATGTTACTGAGAGTGGTTGTGTAACTGAGGTTGTTACTGAGAGTGGTTGTGTAACTGATAGTGGTTATGTTACTGAGAGTGGTTGTGTAACTGATAGTGGTTATGTTACTGAGAGTGGTTGTGTAACTGATAGTGGTTATGTTACTGAGAGTGGTTGTGTAACTGATAGTGGTTATGTTACTGAGAGTGGTTGTGTAACTGATAGTGGTTATGTTACTGAGAGTGGTTGTGTAACTGATAGTGGTTATGTTACTGAGAGTGGTTGTGTAACTGATAGTGGTTATGTTACTGAGAGTGGTTGTGTAACTGATAGTGGTTATGTTACTGAGAGTGGTTGTGTAACTGATAGTGGTTATGTTACTGAGAGTGGTTGTGTAACTGATAGTGGTTATGTTACTGAGAGTGGTTGTGTAACTGATAGTGGTTATGTTACTGAGAGTGGTTGTGTAACTGAGTGGTTATGTTACTGAGAGTGGTTGTGTAACTGATAGTGGTTATGTTACTGAGAGTGGTTGTGTAACTGATAGTGGTTATGTTACTGAGAGTGGTTGTGTAACTGAGTGAGGTTACGTTACTGAGAGTGGTTGTGTAACTGATAGTGGTTATGTTACTGAGAGTGGTTGTGTAACTGATAGTGGTTATGTTACTGAGAGTGGTTGTGTAACTGATAGTGGTTATGTTACTGAGAGTGGTTGTGTAACTGAGTGAGGTTATGTTACTGAGAGTGGTTGTGTAACTGATAGTGGTTATGTTACTGAGAGTGGTTGTGTAACTGAGTGAGGTTACGTTACTGAGAGTGGTTGTGTAACTGATAGTGGTTATGTTACTGAGAGTGGTTGTGTAACTGAGTGAGGTTACGTTACTGAGAGTGGTTGTGTAACTGATAGTGGTTATGTTACTGAGAGTGGTTGTGTAACTGATAGTGGTTATGTTACTGAGAGTGGTTGTGTAACTGATAGTGGTTATGTTACTGAGAGTGGTTGTGTAACTGAGTGAGGTTATGTTACTGAGAGTGGTTGTGTAACTGATAGTGGTTATGTTACTGAGAGTGGTTGTGTAACTGAGTGAGGTTACGTTACTGAGAGTGGTTGTGTAACTGATAGTGGTTATGTTACTGAGAGTGGTTGTGTAACTGATAGTGGTTATGTTACTGAGAGTGGTTGTGTAACTGATAGTGGTTATGTTACTGAGAGTGGTTGTGTAACTGATAGTGGTTATGTTACTGAGAGTGGTTGTGTAACTGATAGTGGTTATGTTACTGAGAGTGGTTGTGTAACTGAGTGAGGTTATGTTACTGAGAGTGGTTGTGTAACTGATAGTGGTTATGTTACTGAGAGTGGTTGTGTAACTGAGTGGTTATGTTACTGAGAGTGGTTGTGTAACTGATAGTGGTTATGTTACTGAGAGTGGTTGTGTAACTGATAGTGGTTATGTTACTGAGAGTGGTTGTGTAACTGATAGTGGTTATGTTACTGAGAGTGGTTGTGTAACTGATAGTGGTTATGTTACTGAGAGTGGTTGTGTAACTGATAGTGGTTATGTTACTGAGAGTGGTTGTGTAACTGATAGTGGTTATGTTACTGAGAGTGGTTGTGTAACTGATAGTGGTTATGTTACTGAGAGTGGTTGTGTAACTGATAGTGGTTATGTTACTGAGAGTGGTTGTGTAACTGATAGTGGTTATGTTACTGAGAGTGGTTGTGTAACTGATAGTGGTTATGTTACTGAGAGTGGTTGTGTAACTGATAGTGGTTATGTTACTGAGAGTGGTTGTGTAACTGAGTGAGGTTACGTTACTGAGAGTGGTTGTGTAACTGATAGTGGTTATGTTACTGAGAGTGGTTGTGTAACTGATAGTGGTTATGTTACTGAGAGTGGTTGTGTAACTGAGTGAGGTTACGTTACTGAGAGTGGTTGTGTAACTGATAGTGGTTATGTTACTGAGAGTGGTTGTGTAACTGATAGTGGTTATGTTACTGAGAGTGGTTGTGTAACTGATAGTGGGTTATGTTACTGAGAGTGGTTGTGTAACTGATAGTGGTTATGTTACTGAGAGTGGTTGTGTAACTGATAGTGGTTATGTTACTGAGAGTGGTTGTGTAACTGAGTGAGGTTACGTTACTGAGAGTGGTTGTGTAACTGATAGTGGTTATGTTACTGAGAGTGGTTGTGTAACTGATAGTGGTTATGTTACTGAGAGTGGTTGTGTAACTGATAGTGGTTATGTTACTGAGAGTGGTTGTGTAACTGAGTGGTTATGTTACTGAGAGTGGTTGTGTAACTGATAGTGGTTATGTTACTGAGAGTGGTTGTGTAACTGAGTGGTTATGTTACTGAGAGTGGTTGTGTAACTGATAGTGGTTATGTTACTGAGAGTGGTTGTGTAACTGATAGTGGTTATGTTACTGAGAGTGGTTGTGTAACTGAGTGGTTATGTTACTGAGAGTGGTTGTGTAACTGAGTGAGGTTATGTTACTGAGAGTGGTTGTGTAACTGATAGTGGTTATGTTACTGAGAGTGGTTGTGTAACTGAGTGAGGTTACGTTACTGAGAGTGGTTGTGTAACTGATAGTGGTTATGTTACTGAGAGTGGTTGTGTAACTGATAGTGGTTATGTTACTGAGAGTGGTTGTGTAACTGATAGTGGTTATGTTACTGAGAGTGGTTGTGTAACTGATAGTGGTTATGTTACTGAGAGTGGTTGTGTAACTGAGTGAGGTTACGTTACTGAGAGTGGTTGTGTAACTGATAGTGGTTATGTTACTGAGAGTGGTTGTGTAACTGATAGTGGTTATGTTACTGAGAGTGGTTGTGTAACTGATAGTGGTTATGTTACTGAGAGTGGTTGTGTAACTGATAGTGGTTATGTTACTGAGAGTGGTTGTGTAACTGATAGTGAGGTTATGTTACTGAGAGTGGTTGTGTAACTGATAGTGGTTATGTTACTGAGAGTGGTTGTGTAACTGATAGTGGTTATGTTACTGAGAGTGGTTGTGTAACTGATAGTGGTTATGTTACTGAGAGTGGTTGTGTAACTGATAGTGGTTATGTTACTGAGAGTGGTTGTGTAACTGATAGTGGTTATGTTACTGAGAGTGGTTGTGTAACTGATAGTGGTTATGTTACTGAGAGTGGTTGTGTAACTGATAGTGGTTATGTTACTGAGAGTGGTTGTGTAACTGATAGTGGTTATGTTACTGAGAGTGGTTGTGTAACTGATAGTGGTTATGTTACTGAGAGTGGTTGTGTAACTGATAGTGGTTATGTTACTGAGAGTGGTTGTGTAACTGAGTGAGGTTACGTTACTGAGAGTGGTTGTGTAACTGATAGTGGTTATGTTACTGAGAGTGGTTGTGTAACTGAGTGAGGTTACGTTACTGAGAGTGGTTGTGTAACTGATAGTGGTTATGTTACTGAGAGTGGTTGTGTAACTGAGTGAGGTTATGTTACTGAGAGTGGTTGTGTAACTGATAGTGGTTATGTTACTGAGAGTGGTTGTGTAACTGATAGTGGTTATGTTACTGAGAGTGGTTGTGTAACTGATAGTGGTTATGTTACTGAGAGTGGTTGTGTAACTGAGTGAGGTTACGTTACTGAGAGTGGTTGTGTAACTGATAGTGGTTATGTTACTGAGAGTGGTTGTGTAACTGATAGTGGTTATGTTACTGAGAGTGGTTGTGTAACTGATAGTGGTTATGTTACTGAGAGTGGTTGTGTAACTGATAGTGGTTATGTTACTGAGAGTGGTTGTGTAACTGATAGTGGTTATGTTACTGAGAGTGGTTGTGTAACTGATAGTGGTTATGTTACTGAGAGTGGTTGTGTAACTGAGTGAGGTTACGTTACTGAGAGTGGTTGTGTAACTGATAGTGGTTATGTTACTGAGAGTGGTTGTGTAACTGATAGTGGTTATGTTACTGAGAGTGGTTGTGTAACTGATAGTGGTTATGTTACTGAGAGTGGTTGTGTAACTGATAGTGGTTATGTTACTGAGAGTGGTTGTGTAACTGATAGTGGTTATGTTACTGAGAGTGGTTGTGTAACTGATAGTGGTTATGTTACTGAGAGTGGTTGTGTAACTGATAGTGGTTATGTTACTGAGAGTGGTTGTGTAACTGATAGTGGTTATGTTACTGAGAGTGGTTGTGTAACTGATAGTGGTTATGTTACTGAGAGTGGTTGTGTAACTGAGTGAGGTTACGTTACTGAGAGTGGTTGTGTAACTGATAGTGGTTATGTTACTGAGAGTGGTTGTGTAACTGAGTGAGGTTACGTTACTGAGAGTGGTTGTGTAACTGATAGTGGTTATGTTACTGAGAGTGGTTGTGTAACTGATAGTGGTTATGTTACTGAGAGTGGTTGTGTAACTGATAGTGGTTATGTTACTGAGAGTGGTTGTGTAACTGATAGTGGTTATGTTACTGAGAGTGGTTGTGTAACTGATAGTGGTTATGTTACTGAGAGTGGTTGTGTAACTGATAGTGGTTATGTTACTGAGAGTGGTTGTGTAACTGAGTGAGGTTATGTTACTGAGAGTGGTTGTGTAACTGATAGTGGTTATGTTACTGAGAGTGGTTGTGTAACTGATAGTGGTTATGTTACTGAGAGTGGTTGTGTAACTGATAGTGGTTATGTTACTGAGAGTGGTTGTGTAACTGAGTGAGGTTACGTTACTGAGAGTGGTTGTGTAACTGATAGTGGTTATGTTACTGAGAGTGGTTGTGTAACTGATAGTGGTTATGTTACTGAGAGTGGTTGTGTAACTGATAGTGGTTATGTTACTGAGAGTGGTTGTGTAACTGAGTGAGGTTATGTTACTGAGAGTGGTTGTGTAACTGATAGTGGTTATGTTACTGAGAGTGGTTGTGTAACTGATAGTGGTTATGTTACTGAGAGTGGTTGTGTAACTGATAGTGGTTATGTTACTGAGAGTGGTTGTGTAACTGAGTGAGGTTACGTTACTGAGAGTGGTTGTGTAACTGATAGTGGTTATGTTACTGAGAGTGGTTGTGTAACTGATAGTGGTTATGTTACTGAGAGTGGTTGTGTAACTGATAGTGGTTATGTTACTGAGAGTGGTTGTGTAACTGATAGTGGTTATGTTACTGAGAGTGGTTGTGTAACTGATAGTGGTTATGTTACTGAGAGTGGTTGTGTAACTGATAGTGGTTATGTTACTGAGAGTGGTTGTGTAACTGAGTGAGGTTACGTTACTGAGAGTGGTTGTGTAACTGATAGTGGTTATGTTACTGAGAGTGGTTGTGTAACTGAGTGAGGTTACGTTACTGAGAGTGGTTGTGTAACTGATAGTGGTTATGTTACTGAGAGTGGTTGTGTAACTGATAGTGGTTATGTTACTGAGAGTGGTTGTGTAACTGAGTGAGGTTATGTTACTGAGAGTGGTTGTGTAACTGATAGTGGTTATGTTACTGAGAGTGGTTGTGTAACTGATAGTGGTTATGTTACTGAGAGTGGTTGTGTAACTGAGTGAGGTTACGTTACTGAGAGTGGTTGTGTAACTGATAGTGGTTATGTTACTGAGAGTGGTTGTGTAACTGAGTGAGGTTACGTTACTGAGAGTGGTTGTGTAACTGATAGTGGTTATGTTACTGAGAGTGGTTGTGTAACTGAGTGAGGTTACGTTACTGAGAGTGGTTGTGTAACTGATAGTGGTTATGTTACTGAGAGTGGTTGTGTAACTGATAGTGGTTATGTTACTGAGAGTGGTTGTGTAACTGATAGTGGTTATGTTACTGAGAGTGGTTGTGTAACTGATAGTGGTTATGTTACTGAGAGTGGTTGTGTAACTGATAGTGGTTATGTTACTGAGAGTGGTTGTGTAACTGATAGTGGTTATGTTACTGAGAGTGGTTGTGTAACTGAGTGAGGTTACGTTACTGAGAGTGGTTGTGTAACTGATAGTGGTTATGTTACTGAGAGTGGTTGTGTAACTGATAGTGGTTATGTTACTGAGAGTGGTTGTGTAACTGATAGTGGTTATGTTACTGAGAGTGGTTGTGTAACTGATAGTGGTTATGTTACTGAGAGTGGTTGTGTAACTGATAGTGGTTATGTTACTGAGAGTGGTTGTGTAACTGAGTGAGGTTACGTTACTGAGAGTGGTTGTGTAACTGATAGTGGTTATGTTACTGAGAGTGGTTGTGTAACTGATAGTGGTTATGTTACTGAGAGTGGTTGTGTAACTGATAGTGGTTATGTTACTGAGAGTGGTTGTGTAACTGATAGTGGTTATGTTACTGAGAGTGGTTGTGTAACTGATAGTGGTTATGTTACTGAGAGTGGTTGTGTAACTGATAGTGGTTATGTTACTGAGAGTGGTTGTGTAACTGATAGTGGTTATGTTACTGAGAGTGGTTGTGTAACTGATAGTGGTTATGTTACTGAGAGTGGTTGTGTAACTGATAGTGGTTATGTTACTGAGAGTGGTTGTGTAACTGATAGTGGTTATGTTACTGAGAGTGGTTGTGTAACTGATAGTGGTTATGTTACTGAGAGTGGTTGTGTAACTGATAGTGGTTATGTTACTGAGAGTGGTTGTGTAACTGATAGTGGTTATGTTACTGAGAGTGGTTGTGTAACTGATAGTGGTTATGTTACTGAGAGTGGTTGTGTAACTGAGTGAGGTTACGTTACTGAGAGTGGTTGTGTAACTGATAGTGGTTATGTTACTGAGAGTGGTTGTGTAACTGAGTGAGGTTACGTTACTGAGAGTGGTTGTGTAACTGATAGTGGTTATGTTACTGAGAGTGGTTGTGTAACTGATAGTGGTTATGTTACTGAGAGTGGTTGTGTAACTGATAGTGGTTATGTTACTGAGAGTGGTTGTGTAACTGATAGTGGTTATGTTACTGAGAGTGGTTGTGTAACTGATAGTGGTTATGTTACTGAGAGTGGTTGTGTAACTGAGTGAGGTTATGTTACTGAGAGTGGTTGTGTAACTGATAGTGGTTATGTTACTGAGAGTGGTTGTGTAACTGAGTGAGGTTACGTTACTGAGAGTGGTTGTGTAACTGATAGTGGTTATGTTACTGAGAGTGGTTGTGTAACTGAGTGAGGTTACGTTACTGAGAGTGGTTGTGTAACTGATAGTGGTTATGTTACTGAGAGTGGTTGTGTAACTGATAGTGGTTATGTTACTGAGAGTGGTTGTGTAACTGATAGTGGTTATGTTACTGAGAGTGGTTGTGTAACTGAGTGAGGTTACGTTACTGAGAGTGGTTGTGTAACTGATAGTGGTTATGTTACTGAGAGTGGTTGTGTAACTGATAGTGGTTATGTTACTGAGAGTGGTTGTGTAACTGATAGTGGTTATGTTACTGAGAGTGGTTGTGTAACTGATAGTGGTTATGTTACTGAGAGTGGTTGTGTAACTGATAGTGGTTATGTTACTGAGAGTGGTTGTGTAACTGATAGTGGTTATGTTACTGAGAGTGGTTGTGTAACTGATAGTGGTTATGTTACTGAGAGTGGTTGTGTAACTGATAGTGGTTATGTTACTGAGAGTGGTTGTGTAACTGAGTGAGGTTATGTTACTGAGAGTGGTTGTGTAACTGATAGTGGTTATGTTACTGAGAGTGGTTGTGTAACTGAGTGAGGTTACGTTACTGAGAGTGGTTGTGTAACTGATAGTGGTTATGTTACTGAGAGTGGTTGTGTAACTGAGTGAGGTTACGTTACTGAGAGTGGTTGTGTAACTGATAGTGGTTATGTTACTGAGAGTGGTTGTGTAACTGATAGTGGTTATGTTACTGAGAGTGGTTGTGTAACTGATAGTGGTTATGTTACTGAGAGTGGTTGTGTAACTGAGTGAGGTTACGTTACTGAGAGTGGTTGTGTAACTGATAGTGGTTATGTTACTGAGAGTGGTTGTGTAACTGATAGTGGTTATGTTACTGAGAGTGGTTGTGTAACTGATAGTGGTTATGTTACTGAGAGTGGTTGTGTAACTGATAGTGGTTATGTTACTGAGAGTGGTTGTGTAACTGATAGTGGTTATGTTACTGAGAGTGGTTGTGTAACTGATAGTGGTTATGTTACTGAGAGTGGTTGTGTAACTGATAGTGGTTATGTTACTGAGAGTGGTTGTGTAACTGATAGTGGTTATGTTACTGAGAGTGGTTGTGTAACTGAGTGAGGTTACGTTACTGAGAGTGGTTGTGTAACTGATAGTGGTTATGTTACTGAGAGTGGTTGTGTAACTGATAGTGGTTATGTTACTGAGAGTGGTTGTGTAACTGATAGTGGTTATGTTACTGAGAGTGGTTGTGTAACTGATAGTGGTTATGTTACTGAGAGTGGTTGTGTAACTGATAGTGGTTATGTTACTGAGAGTGGTTGTGTAACTGAGTGAGGTTATGTTACTGAGAGTGGTTGTGTAACTGATAGTGGTTATGTTACTGAGAGTGGTTGTGTAACTGAGTGAGGTTACGTTACTGAGAGTGGTTGTGTAACTGATAGTGGTTATGTTACTGAGAGTGGTTGTGTAACTGATAGTGGTTATGTTACTGAGAGTGGTTGTGTAACTGATAGTGGTTATGTTACTGAGAGTGGTTGTGTAACTGAGTGAGGTTACGTTACTGAGAGTGGTTGTGTAACTGATAGTGGTTATGTTACTGAGAGTGGTTGTGTAACTGATAGTGGTTATGTTACTGAGAGTGGTTGTGTAACTGAGTGAGGTTACGTTACTGAGAGTGGTTGTGTAACTGATAGTGGTTATGTTACTGAGAGTGGTTGTGTAACTGATAGTGGTTATGTTACTGAGAGTGGTTGTGTAACTGATAGTGGTTATGTTACTGAGAGTGGTTGTGTAACTGAGTGAGGTTACGTTACTGAGAGTGGTTGTGTAACTGATAGTGGTTATGTTACTGAGAGTGGTTGTGTAACTGATAGTGGTTATGTTACTGAGAGTGGTTGTGTAACTGATAGTGGTTATGTTACTGAGAGTGGTTGTGTAACTGAGTGAGGTTACGTTACTGAGAGTGGTTGTGTAACTGATAGTGGTTATGTTACTGAGAGTGGTTGTGTAACTGATAGTGGTTATGTTACTGAGAGTGGTTGTGTAACTGATAGTGGTTATGTTACTGAGAGTGGTTGTGTAACTGAGTGAGGTTACGTTACTGAGAGTGGTTGTGTAACTGATAGTGGTTATGTTACTGAGAGTGGTTGTGTAACTGATAGTGGTTATGTTACTGAGAGTGGTTGTGTAACTGATAGTGGTTATGTTACTGAGAGTGGTTGTGTAACTGAGTGAGGTTACGTTACTGAGAGTGGTTGTGTAACTGATAGTGGTTATGTTACTGAGAGTGGTTGTGTAACTGATAGTGGTTATGTTACTGAGAGTGGTTGTGTAACTGAGTGAGGTTATGTTACTGAGAGTGGTTGTGTAACTGATAGTGGTTATGTTACTGAGAGTGGTTGTGTAACTGAGTGAGGTTACGTTACTGAGAGTGGTTGTGTAACTGATAGTGGTTATGTTACTGAGAGTGGTTGTGTAACTGATAGTGGTTATGTTACTGAGAGTGGTTGTGTAACTGAGTGAGGTTACGTTACTGAGAGTGGTTGTGTAACTGATAGTGGTTATGTTACTGAGAGTGGTTGTGTAACTGATAGTGGTTATGTTACTGAGAGTGGTTGTGTAACTGAGTGAGGTTACGTTACTGAGAGTGGTTGTGTAACTGATAGTGGTTATGTTACTGAGAGTGGTTGTGTAACTGAGTGAGGTTATGTTACTGAGAGTGGTTGTGTAACTGATAGTGGTTATGTTACTGAGAGTGGTTGTGTAACTGAGTGAGGTTACGTTACTGAGAGTGGTTGTGTAACTGATAGTGGTTATGTTACTGAGAGTGGTTGTGTAACTGATAGTGGTTATGTTACTGAGAGTGGTTGTGTAACTGATAGTGGTTATGTTACTGAGAGTGGTTGTGTAACTGATAGTGGTTATGTTACTGAGAGTGGTTGTGTAACTGATAGTGGTTATGTTACTGAGAGTGGTTGTGTAACTGATAGTGGTTATGTTACTGAGAGTGGTTGTGTAACTGATAGTGGTTATGTTACTGAGAGTGGTTGTGTAACTGATAGTGGTTATGTTACTGAGAGTGGTTGTGTAACTGAGTGGTTATGTTACTGAGAGTGGTTGTGTAACTGATAGTGGTTATGTTACTGAGAGTGGTTGTGTAACTGATAGTGGTTATGTTACTGAGAGTGGTTGTGTAACTGAGTGAGGTTATGTTACTGAGAGTGGTTGTGTAACTGATAGTGGTTATGTTACTGAGAGTGGTTGTGTAACTGATAGTGGTTATGTTACTGAGAGTGGTTGTGTAACTGATAGTGGTTATGTTACTGAGAGTGGTTGTGTAACTGATAGTGGTTATGTTACTGAGAGTGGTTGTGTAACTGATAGTGGTTATGTTACTGAGAGTGGTTGTGTAACTGATAGTGGTTATGTTACTGAGAGTGGTTGTGTAACTGATAGTGGTTATGTTACTGAGAGTGGTTGTGTAACTGATAGTGGTTATGTTACTGAGAGTGGTTGTGTAACTGAGTGAGGTTACGTTACTGAGAGTGGTTGTGTAACTGATAGTGGTTATGTTACTGAGAGTGGTTGTGTAACTGATAGTGGTTATGTTGTTACTGAGAGTGGTTGTGTAACTGAGTGAGGTTACGTTACTGAGAGTGGTTGTGTAACTGATAGTGGTTATGTTACTGAGAGTGGTTGTGTAACTGATAGTGGTTATGTTACTGAGAGTGGTTGTGTAACTGAGTGAGGTTATGTTACTGAGAGTGGTTGTGTAACTGATAGTGGTTATGTTACTGAGAGTGGTTGTGTAACTGATAGTGGTTATGTTACTGAGAGTGGTTGTGTAACTGATAGTGGTTATGTTACTGAGAGTGGTTGTGTAACTGAGTGGTTATGTTACTGAGAGTGGTTGTGTAACTGATAGTGGTTATGTTACTGAGAGTGGTTGTGTAACTGATAGTGGTTATGTTACTGAGAGTGGTTGTGTAACTGAGTGAGGTTACGTTACTGAGAGTGGTTGTGTAACTGATAGTGGTTATGTTACTGAGAGTGGTTGTGTAACTGATAGTGGTTATGTTACTGAGAGTGGTTGTGTAACTGAGTGAGGTTATGTTACTGAGAGTGGTTGTGTAACTGATAGTGGTTATGTTACTGAGAGTGGTTGTGTAACTGATAGTGGTTATGTTACTGAGAGTGGTTGTGTAACTGAGTGAGGTTACGTTACTGAGAGTGGTTGTGTAACTGATAGTGGTTATGTTACTGAGAGTGGTTGTGTAACTGAGTGAGGTTACGTTACTGAGAGTGGTTGTGTAACTGATAGTGGTTATGTTACTGAGAGTGGTTGTGTAACTGATAGTGGTTATGTTACTGAGAGTGGTTGTGTAACTGAGTGAGGTTACGTTACTGAGAGTGGTTGTGTAACTGATAGTGGTTATGTTACTGAGAGTGGTTGTGTAACTGATAGTGGTTATGTTACTGAGAGTGGTTGTGTAACTGAGTGGTTATGTTACTGAGAGTGGTTGTGTAACTGATAGTGGTTATGTTACTGAGAGTGGTTGTGTAACTGAGTGAGGTTACGTTACTGAGAGTGGTTGTGTAACTGATAGTGGTTATGTTACTGAGAGTGGTTGTGTAACTGATAGTGGTTATGTTACTGAGAGTGGTTGTGTAACTGATAGTGGTTATGTTACTGAGAGTGGTTGTGTAACTGATAGTGGTTATGTTACTGAGAGTGGTTGTGTAACTGATAGTGGTTATGTTACTGAGAGTGGTTGTGTAACTGATAGTGGTTATGTTACTGAGAGTGGTTGTGTAACTGATAGTGGTTATGTTACTGAGAGTGGTTGTGTAACTGATAGTGGTTATGTTACTGAGAGTGGTTGTGTAACTGATAGTGGTTATGTTACTGAGAGTGGTTGTGTAACTGATAGTGGTTATGTTACTGAGAGTGGTTGTGTAACTGAGTGAGGTTACGTTACTGAGAGTGGTTGTGTAACTGATAGTGGTTATGTTACTGAGAGTGGTTGTGTAACTGATAGTGGTTATGTTACTGAGAGTGGTTGTGTAACTGAGTGGTTACGTTACTGAGAGTGGTTGTGTAACTGATAGTGGTTATGTTACTGAGAGTGGTTGTGTAACTGATAGTGGTTATGTTACTGAGAGTGGTTGTGTAACTGATAGTGGTTATGTTACTGAGAGTGGTTGTGTAACTGAGTGAGGTTACGTTACTGAGAGTGGTTGTGTAACTGATAGTGGTTATGTTACTGAGAGTGGTTGTGTAACTGATAGTGGTTATGTTACTGAGAGTGGTTGTGTAACTGAGTGAGGTTACGTTACTGAGAGTGGTTGTGTAACTGATAGTGGTTATGTTACTGAGAGTGGTTGTGTAACTGATAGTGGTTATGTTACTGAGAGTGGTTGTGTAACTGATAGTGGTTATGTTACTGAGAGTGGTTGTGTAACTGATAGTGGTTATGTTACTGAGAGTGGTTGTGTAACTGATAGTGGTTATGTTACTGAGAGTGGTTGTGTAACTGAGTGGTTATGTTACTGAGAGTGGTTGTGTAACTGATAGTGGTTATGTTACTGAGAGTGGTTGTGTAACTGAGTGGTTACGTTACTGAGAGTGGTTGTGTAACTGATAGTGGTTATGTTACTGAGAGTGGTTGTGTAACTGATAGTGGTTATGTTACTGAGAGTGGTTGTGTAACTGATAGTGGTTATGTTACTGAGAGTGGTTGTGTAACTGATAGTGGTTATGTTACTGAGAGTGGTTGTGTAACTGATAGTGGTTATGTTACTGAGAGTGGTTGTGTAACTGAGTGAGGTTACGTTACTGAGAGTGGTTGTGTAACTGATAGTGGTTATGTTACTGAGAGTGGTTGTGTAACTGATAGTGGTTATGTTACTGAGAGTGGTTGTGTAACTGAGTGAGGTTACGTTACTGAGAGTGGTTGTGTAACTGATAGTGGTTATGTTACTGAGAGTGGTTGTGTAACTGAGTGAGGTTACGTTACTGAGAGTGGTTGTGTAACTGATAGTGGTTATGTTACTGAGAGTGGTTGTGTAACTGAGTGAGGTTATGTTACTGAGAGTGGTTGTGTAACTGATAGTGGTTATGTTACTGAGAGTGGTTGTGTAACTGATAGTGGTTATGTTACTGAGAGTGGTTGTGTAACTGATAGTGGTTATGTTACTGAGAGTGGTTGTGTAACTGAGTGAGGTTACGTTACTGAGAGTGGTTGTGTAACTGATAGTGGTTATGTTACTGAGAGTGGTTGTGTAACTGATAGTGGTTATGTTACTGAGAGTGGTTGTGTAACTGATAGTGGTTATGTTACTGAGAGTGGTTGTGTAACTGATAGTGGTTATGTTACTGAGAGTGGTTGTGTAACTGATAGTGGTTATGTTACTGAGAGTGGTTGTGTAACTGATAGTGGTTATGTTACTGAGAGTGGTTGTGTAACTGATAGTGGTTATGTTACTGAGAGTGGTTGTGTAACTGATAGTGGTTATGTTACTGAGAGTGGTTGTGTAACTGATAGTGGTTATGTTACTGAGAGTGGTTGTGTAACTGAGTGAGGTTACGTTACTGAGAGTGGTTGTGTAACTGATAGTGGTTATGTTACTGAGAGTGGTTGTGTAACTGATAGTGGTTATGTTACTGAGAGTGGTTGTGTAACTGAGTGGTTATGTTACTGAGAGTGGTTGTGTAACTGATAGTGGTTATGTTACTGAGAGTGGTTGTGTAACTGAGTGAGGTTACGTTACTGAGAGTGGTTGTGTAACTGATAGTGGTTATGTTACTGAGAGTGGTTGTGTAACTGAGTGAGGTTACGTTACTGAGAGTGGTTGTGTAACTGATAGTGGTTATGTTACTGAGAGTGGTTGTGTAACTGAGTGAGGTTACGTTACTGAGAGTGGTTGTGTAACTGATAGTGGTTATGTTACTGAGAGTGGTTGTGTAACTGATAGTGGTTATGTTACTGAGAGTGGTTGTGTAACTGAGTGAGGTTACGTTACTGAGAGTGGTTGTGTAACTGATAGTGGTTATGTTACTGAGAGTGGTTGTGTAACTGATAGTGGTTATGTTACTGAGAGTGGTTGTGTAACTGATAGTGGTTATGTTACTGAGAGTGGTTGTGTAACTGAGTGAGGTTACGTTACTGAGAGTGGTTGTGTAACTGATAGTGGTTATGTTACTGAGAGTGGTTGTGTAACTGATAGTGGTTATGTTACTGAGAGTGGTTGTGTAACTGATAGTGGTTATGTTACTGAGAGTGGTTGTGTAACTGATAGTGGTTATGTTACTGAGAGTGGTTGTGTAACTGATAGTGGTTATGTTACTGAGAGTGGTTGTGTAACTGAGTGAGGTTACGTTACTGAGAGTGGTTGTGTAACTGATAGTGGTTATGTTACTGAGAGTGGTTGTGTAACTGATAGTGAGGTTATGTTACTGAGAGTGGTTGTGTAACTGATAGTGGTTATGTTACTGAGAGTGGTTGTGTAACTGATAGTGGTTATGTTACTGAGAGTGGTTGTGTAACTGAGTGGTTACGTTACTGAGAGTGGTTGTGTAACTGATAGTGGTTATGTTACTGAGAGTGGTTGTGTAACTGAGTGAGGTTACGTTACTGAGAGTGGTTGTGTAACTGATAGTGGTTATGTTACTGAGAGTGGTTGTGTAACTGAGTGAGGTTATGTTACTGAGAGTGGTTGTGTAACTGATAGTGGTTATGTTACTGAGAGTGGTTGTGTAACTGATAGTGGTTATGTTACTGAGAGTGGTTGTGTAACTGATAGTGTTATGTTACTGAGAGTGGTTGTGTAACTGATAGTGGTTATGTTACTGAGAGTGGTTGTGTAACTGATAGTGGTTATGTTACTGAGAGTGGTTGTGTAACTGAGTGGTTATGTTACTGAGAGTGGTTGTGTAACTGATAGTGGTTATGTTACTGAGAGTGGTTGTGTAACTGAGTTACTGAGAGTGGTTGTGTAACTGATAGTGGTTATGTTACTGAGAGTGGTTGTGTAACTGAGTGAGGTTATGTTACTGAGAGTGGTTGTGTAACTGATAGTGGTTATGTTACTGAGAGTGGTTGTGTAACTGATAGTGGTTATGTTACTGAGAGTGGTTGTGTAACTGAGTGGTTATGTTACTGAGAGTGGTTGTGTAACTGATAGTGGTTATGTTACTGAGAGTGGTTGTGTAACTGATAGTGGTTATGTTACTGAGAGTGGTTGTGTAACTGATAGTAGGTTATGTTACTGAGAGTGGTTGTGTAACTGATAGTGGTTATGTTACTGAGAGTGGTTGTGTAACTGAGTGAGGTTACGTTACTGAGAGTGGTTGTGTAACTGATAGTGGTTACGTTACTGAGAGTGGTTGTGTAACTGATAGTGGTTATGTTACTGAGAGTGGTTGTGTAACTGATAGGTTATGTTACTGAGAGTGGTTGTGTAACTGATAGTGGTTATGTTACTGAGAGTGGTTGTGTAACTGATAGTGTTATGTTACTGAGAGTGGTTGTGTAACTGATAGTGGTTATGTTACTGAGAGTGGTTGTGTAACTGAGTGAGTTACGTTACTGAGAGTGGTTGTGTAACTGTGTTATGTTACTGAGAGTGTTGTGTAACTGATAGTGGTTATGTTACTGAGAGTGGTTGTGTAACTGATAGTGGTTATGTTACTGAGAGTGGTTGTGTAACTGAGTGGTACGTTACTGAGAGTGGTTGTGTAACTGAGTGTTATGTTACTGAGAGTGGTTGTGTAACTGAGTGTTATGTTACTGAGAGTTGTAAGTAGTGTTATGTTACTGAGAGTGGTTGTGTAACTGAGTGAGGTTATGTTACTGAGAGTGGTTGTGTAACTGATAGTGGTTATGTTACTGAGAGTGGTTTGTAACTGAGTGGTTATGTACTGAGAGTGAGGTTACGTTACTGAGAGTGGTTGGTGAGTGTGTTACTGATAGTGGTTGTGTTTTACTGAGAGTGGTTGTGTAACTGAGAGTGGTTGTGTAACTGAGAGTGCCGTTTGTGTTACTGTTACTGGATGTAACTGGTTTATGTTACTGAGAGTGGTTGTGTAACTGATAGTGGTTATGTTACTGAGAGTGTTGTGTAACTGATTAGTGGGTTATGTTACTGAGAGTGGTTGTGTACTGATAGTGGTTATGTTACTGAGAGTGGTTGTGTAACTGATAGTGGTTATTACTGAGAGTGGTTGTGTAACTGAGTGGTTATGTTACTGAGAGTGGTTGTGTAACTGATAGTGGTTATGTTACTGAGAGTGCGTTGGTAACTGAGTGGTTATGTTACTGAGAGTGGGTGTAACTGATAGGTTTAATGTTACTGAGAAAAGTGGTTGTGTGTGTGGAGAGTACGGGAGTGGTTATTACTGAGAGTGGTGTTAACTGATAGTGGTTTTGTTACTGAGTGAGTTGTTGTTACATAGTCAGGTAAGTATAACTTAGAGTGTTTGTACTGATAGTTATGTTATGAGAGTGTTTGTAAAAACTGATAAGAGGTTATTACTGAGAGTGGTTGTGTAACTGATAGTGGGTTATGTTACTGGGGGAGTGGTTGTAGTAACTGAGTGATATGTTACTGAGAGGTGTGAACCTGTATAGTTAATGTTACTGAGAGTGGTGTGTAACTGAAGTGAGGTTACTTTACTGAGAGTGGTTGTGTAACTGATAGTGGTATGTTACTGAGATAGTAGTGTGTAAACTGATGAGGTTAGTGAGTGGATTGTTAACTGAGGGTTTGTAACTGAGTGAGTTACTCGCTTACTTAGTCTCGTGTTACTGAGAGGTTATGTAGTTTACGAGTTTTGTAATGAGTTTACGTTACACGAGAGTGGTTGTATGTAACTGTAGTGGTTATGTTACTGAGGCTGATAGTGGTATGTTACGATACAAAAGCACACCACCCACATGCCATCTGTTACAATATTGTATTCTCACCCACCTGTCTTGATTCTCCTTGCACAAACGCTATCCTTGAATTTTTTAACTGTGAGGTGTGGGCTCCTTCTATTCTGAACAACACACTAATCTCCAAATGACCATGCTTGTGAGAAAATGGCATAGAGGTATACTTAAACAAATGTGGCGTGTTGCCAATTAACTACATCTAATATTATCATGAATAGCTGGGTAGAACCACCGTTGTGTTTTGCTTGGCCTTAAAACAAGCTTTGCGCTTCTGAACAAGACATACGATAAGAAACCTGAGGACTCAATAGCAATGGCTCTTAGGATCTTTGACCAAACCTGTTCATGACTTGCGTTGTGCTCTCCACAAGCTAGATCCAGTAAAAAACATCACATTTAGGAGGCTGCGATGTCGAAGTATATGTCTGAAGTTTTTGATCCATGGAGTTAAGTACCCAATGACACCAATGGCAGTTAGAACATCCCTGATGAGAAAGGGTTTGGCTTTAAACGCCTCCATACCAAAAATGGTTCGCAGCCCACACAGCCAATGATGGAATGGCTTGATTCCCTTACATGCCGCCTTACAAAGCAGTATCCAATCTTCTATAGCACCCAGTTTATAATGGGTTCCCATTGGAACACAGAAAGAATGAGGGTGGGATAGAGCACACATCCCTCGCTCAACTGAGACACTTTAAATGTGTGGGGTTCCAAAAACCTGAGGATGAAGATAGCAATATGTTTGAGTGCCCCTTTTTATAATAATTATTCGGCCTCCTACCAGAATCTGTTACAGATATTTATAGCATGTCCATGAGATACCGACTTAACCCGTATGGATGTGAATTCTGCGATTCCCACATTCGAACCTTATGAATGGAAATGGCACTAAGTCTTTTTGAGCAACCTAGCGACTATCTTTCTACTGTAGAGAGGCAAGACAGGAAGCCCTGGACGCTTAGTGGCACGTAATTTATATCCCTTTTTTTCTTCTTGATGACTTCTCATTTGTTAGCTTCTTACCTCCGCCACTGTAAGAAGTTGAATCTGAGGTCCTGCCTCTAAGTTTAATACCTACGCCACCAAAAGCAATGGTTGGGTTTGGTTTGTAGTCTCACACACCCCTGATGTAATGGGGGTTTTTGCTTTGGTTGCTTTTCTTTTGTTTAAAGCACAGAGTCTCATACCCACCCTCGCAGTGTCAAGTAGACTTTAACATGTAAGTACATGTAATTGAATGGCTTGTGTAACTGATAGTGTTATGTTACTGAGACTGTCTGGTAACTTATATGTTATGTTACGAGAGTTTAACTGATAATGGTTATACTGAGAGTTGTTGTGTAACTGAAGTGTTATGTACTGAAGTGTTGTTATGATGTCTATGTACTGAGATGGTTATAACTGATACTGGTTATGTTACTGAGACTGTTGTGTAACTGATATGGTTACGTTACTGAAGTGTGTGTAACTGAGTGAGTTACGTACTGAAGTGGTTATGTAACTGAGTGACGTTATTACTGAGAGTGTTGATGTTAACTGAGTGAGTTTATGTTACTGAGACGTGTTGTGTAACTGATAGGGTTATCTACTGAAATGGCTGTGTTAATGAGTGAGGTTACGTTCTGAGAGTGTTGTGTAACTGAATAGTGGTTACGTTACTGAGAGTTGTTGTGTAACTGATAGTGTTATGTTTTAAGAGTGGTTGTGTAACTTGATTAGTGTAGGTAAACTGAGAGCTGTTTGTGTAACGATGAGTGGGTTTGGTTGACTGAAGAGTGGTTGTTAACTGATAGTGGTTTACGTTACTGAGAGTGGTTTTCGGTGTAACTGATAGTGGTTATGTTACTGAGAGATGGTGTGGTAACTGGAGTGAGGTTACTTTTACTGAGAGATGGTTGTTAACTGATAGTGGTTATGTTACTGAGAGTGGTTGTGTAACTGATAGTGGGTGTATGGTTTAGGGGCTGTTGGTTTGTGAGAGTGGTTGTGTAACTGATGTGAGGTTACGTTACCTGAGTGGTTTGTGTACCTGTTATAGTGGTTATGTACTGAGAGTGGGTTGTGTAATCTGAATAGTGGTTATGGTTAAGAGAGTGGCTTGTGTAACTGATAAGTGGTTTATGTTATGAGGTGGTTGTGAAACTGATAAGTGGTTATGTTACTAGTAGTGGGTTTGTAACTGATAGTAGGTCACGTTACTCTGAGAGTGGTTGTATAACTGATAGTGGTTATGTACTGGAAGGGTTGAGAGTGGTGTGTGTAACTGTATAAGTGGTATATGTTACTGAGAGTGGTTGTTGGACTGAGTAGAGGTTTACGTTATCTGAGGTTAACCGAAGAGTTGTTGTGAATAACTGAAGTGAGTTATGTTACTGAGAGGAGTGGATTGTGTAATCTGATAGGGTTATGTTACTTAGAGTGGTTTGGTAAACTGTTAGTGGTTACGTTACTGAGAGTGGTTGTGTAACTGATAGTGGTGATTATGTAGTTACTGGGTTGTTGTATGACGAGTGGTTGTGAATGATAGTGGTTACGGTTACGAATAGTGGTTGTGTAACTGATGAGTGGTTAATTTAACTGAGAGTGTGTGTTAACTGAGTGAGGACTTTACTGAGAGTGTTGTGTAACTGATAGTGGTTTATGTTACTGATTTTTTTAGTTGTGTTGGTGTAATGTGTATTTTTAGTTGGTTATTTTGTTACTGGAGAGTGGTTTGTAACTTGAGTGAGGGTTATTGTGACTGACTTTCATGGGAGAGTTATCGGTTGTGTAACTGAGTGAGGTTCCGTTACACTAGAGAGTCGGTTGTGTTAAACGAGAATGATGTTATGGAGAAGGGTTGTGTAACGAATATGGTAGTTATGTTTACTTTGTGCAGATGTGGGTTGTGTTACTGGATGAGGTTCGTTTCTGAGAGTGGTTGTTTGGTAACTGATAGTGGTTATGTTACTGAGAGTTGGTTGTAACTGAGTGCAGGTATTTACTGAGTGTTGCCTGGAGAGTGGTTGTAGTAACTGAAGTGAGGTTACGTTACGAGAGAGGTTGTGTAACTGAGTGGGGGTTATGTTTACTGATGAGTGGTTAGTGTAACTGGAGTGAGGTTACGTTAGCTCTGAGAGTGGTTGTGTACACTGAATAGTGGTTATTTTACTGAGAGTGGATTGTGTAACTGTGTGTGTGAGGTTACCGGGTACGTAGTGGTTTTGGTGGTTGGTTGGTGAGGTGGAATAGTGGTTTGTGTAACTGATAGTGGGTTATGTTGAGACTGAAGTGGGTGTGTTGTATACTGAGTGAAGGTATAGTTACTGAGAGTGTTGTGTAACTGGATAGTGGTTTATGTTACGGAGAGTGGTTGTGTAACTAATAGTAGGTTATGTTACTGAAGAGTGGTTGGTGTAAACTGATAGTTGTTATGTTACTCGAGAGTGGTTGTGTAACTGATGTAGTGTTTGTACTTGAGAGTGGGTTGTGTAACTGATATGGTCACGTTACTGAGAGTGGGTTTGTATAACTGATTAGTGGTTTATGTTTACTGAAGAGTGGTTGTGACTATAGTGGTTATGTTACTTGGAGAGGTTTGTGTAACTGAGTGGAGGTTACGTTAACTGAGGAGTGGTTTGTTGTAACTTGTATGGTTATGTTACTGTGAGAGTTCGTTGTGTAACTGATAGTTGGTTATGTGGTAACTTTAAGTGGCTTGTTGAACTGGTGATAGTGTTTGGGGGTTACTGGTTTTAACTGAGATTTGGGTGGTTAGGTGGTATACTTGAAGTATGGATTGTTTTATGTTTTACGTGGAGAGTGGTTTGTGTAAGCTGATTTTTGAGTTGGTTAAGGCTGCGTTTACTTTGAGATGTGGTTGTGTAACTGATAGTGGTTTATTGTACGTAGTTTGGTTATGTTGGGTGGTTTGTTGATGGTTGAGAGTGGTTGTGAACTGAGTGTAGGTTACTTACTTGAGAGGGTTGTGTAACTGATAGTGGGTTAATGTTCTGCGGTTTAAGTGGCCTTGTGTAACTGATAGTGGTTATGTTACTGAGAGTGTTTTGTGTAACTGAGTGAGGTTACTTTACTTAGTAGTGTTGCTGTAATGCGGTGTTGTTATTGTTTACTGAGAGTGGTTGCTGTAACTGGGAGTAGTGGTTAGGGTTAACTTGTCTGAAGTGGTGTGTAACTGATAGTGGTTATGTTACTGGAGAGTGGTTGTGTAATCGATAGTGGTTAGTTACTGAGGAGTGGGTGTGTAACTGAGTAGTGGGTCACGTTACTTTGATGAGTGGGTTTGGTTATCACTGATAGTGGGTTTATGTTCTGGTATGAGAGTGGTTGTGTAACTGATAGTGTTATTGTTACGTGGGTTGAGAGCTGGGGTTGTTAACTGAGGGGTGAGGTTACGTGTATCTACTGAGAGTGGGGTTTGTGTATCTGTATAGTGGTTTTATGGTTATGTAGAGTGTGGTGGTGTTACTGAAGTGGGTGTATGGGTTACTTTAGTTGAGTGGTTGTGTAACTGTTAGTGGTTTTACGTGTGGCTGTGGTTGGTTTTGAGAGTAGCTTGTGGTAGGTAGTATCTGATATGTGGTATCTAGGTAGGTTGTGTGGTACTGCATTGGGATGTTGAGTGGTTGGGTAACTGAGTTAGTTGTTGGGTTAAACGTTACTGGAGTGAGGGTGGTTGGTGTCTGATAGTGGTTCATGTTAACTGAAGGTGTTGTGTAACTGAGTGAGGTTACTTTACTGAGAGTGGTTGTGTAACTGATGGAGGTGGCTTAATGTTTTACTGACGGAGATGTGTTGTTGTAACTGATAGGGTTGGTTTTATGTTACTGAGCAAGTGGTTGGTGGTAACTGGGAGTGAGGTTTAGTTACTGAGATGGGTGAAGGTGTGTAACTGAGGTGAGGTTACGCTTACTGAGAGTGGTTTGTGAGAATGATAGTGGTGATGTAACGTGTGATGCTAGAGTGGTTGTTCACTGAGAAGAGAGTGGTTAGTTACTGAGAGTGGTTGTGTTAACTGGATACGAGTGAGGTTTACGTTTCTGAAGTGGGTTGTGTAACTGAATAGTGGTTAGTGTTACTGAGAGTGGCTTGTGTAACTGAGTGAGGTTTAATTGTTACTGAGAGTGGTTGTGTAACCTTGAGTGAGGTTACGGTTACTGAAAGTGGTTGTGTAATCTGAGTGAGGTTATGTTACGATAGTGGTTGTAACTGAGAGGTTTACGTTACTGCAGAGGTGGTTGTGTAACTGATGAGTGGTATGTTACTGTGGAGAGTTGGTTGTGTACACTGAGTGGAGGTTCGTACTGAGAGTTGGTTGTGTAACTGTAGTGGTTATGTTACTGAGAGTGGGTTGTGTAACTGAGTGAGTTACGTTACTGAGAGTGGTTTGTTGTAACTGAAGTGGTTTATTGTTACTGAGAGTGGTGTGTACCTACTGATGTGGTTATGTTACTGAGAGTGGTTGTTAACTGATATGTGGTTATGTTATTGGAGAGTGGTTGTGGTAACTGAGTGAGGTTACGTACTCGAAGTTGGTTGTGTAACTGATAGTGGTTATGTTACTCGAGAGTGGTTGTGTTAACTGAATAGTGGGTTAATGTTACTGGAGTGGTTAGTTACTGATATGTACGGTTACTGAGAGTGGTTGTGTAACTGAGTGAGGTTATGTTCTGAGAGTGGTTGTGGTAACTGATAGTGGTTTGTTACTAGAGGTAGTGGTTATGTTACTAGATTAGTGGTTATTTACTGAGAGTGGTTTGTGTACTGATAGGTGGGTTATGTTAGCTGGAGTAGTGGTTTGTGTAACTGGCGATAGTGGTTACGTTACTGAGAGTGTGTGTACTGATGTTAGGTTATGTTACTTGAGAGTGGTGTGTAACTGAGTGAGGTTATTTTTTAACTGAGAGTGGTTGTGTACCTGATGAGTGGTTATGTTAGCTGGTGGAGAGTGTTGTGTAACTGAGATGGGTTATAGTTTTTTTACTATATGGAGTCGAGAGTGGTTGTGTGGAACTTGATAGTGGATAACCTACTGAGAGTGGTTGTGTATAGCTGATGTTGATGGTTATTTGTATTACTGAGAGGGGATTGTGTAACTGAGTTAGAGTTAACTTACTTGAGAGTGGTTGTGTAACTGATAGTGGTTAATGTTACTGAGAGGTGGTTGTGTAACTGATGTGAAGGTTACGTTTACTTAAGAGGTGGTTGTGTAACTGATAGTGGTGTTATGTTACCTGAGAGTGGTTTGTAACTGAGTGAGGTTACGTTACTGGAGTGGGTTGTGTAACTGATAGTGTTATGTTACTGAGAGTGGTGTGTAACTGATAGTGGTATGTTTACTGAGAGTGGTTTGTGTTAACTGAAGTGGTTATGTTACTGAGAGTGGTTGTTTGTAACTGATTAGTGGTTATGAGTTATGAGATCCGGTTGTGTAACTGAGTGAGGTTCGTTACTGATAATGGTTGGTAAACTGATAGTGGTTATGTTACTGAGGAAGAGGTTGTAGTAGGACTTGAGTTGAGGTTACGGTTAGCTTGTGGGTTCTGAGAGTGGGTTGTGTAAACTGGATAGTGTTTATGTTTACTTAGTAGTGGTTGTGGTAACTGGAGTGAGGAATTAACGTACTGAAGGGTTGATGTAACTGATAGGGTGGGACGTTTATGTTTACTGAGAGGTGTGTTTAGTGTAAGCTGATAGTGGTTAATGTTATCTGAGAGTGGTGTGTAACTGAGTGAGGTTATGTTACTGGGAGAAGTGGTTGTGTAACTGATAGTGGTTTACGTACGAGAAGTGGGTTGTTAACTGATAGTGGTTATGTTAGGGGGCTCGAGAAGAGTTGGTTGTGGTGGGAACTGGTGAGGTTAGCGATTACTTTGTTGTTGAGAGTGGTGTGGTTAGTTCTGATAGTGGTTATGTTACTGCTGTGGATGAGAGTGGTTGTGTAACGAGTGAGGTTACGTTTACTGGGAGAGTTGGTTGTGTAAACTGATAGTGTGTAAGTTACTGATGTAGTGGTGGTGTCTGTAGGAGCTGTAGTGTTAAGTTACTGGGGAGAGTGGTGTGTGTACCGTGATGTGGTTTTGTTACTATGAGAGGAGGGGTTGTGTGGTAACTGAATGAGGTTGTTTTTAACGTTACTGTAGAGCTGGTTGTGTTTGAGACAATGATAGTTGGTTTAGGTTGTTACTGAAGAGTGGTTGTGTAAAGCTGAGTGAGGTTACGTTACGTGAGAGTGGATTGTGTAACTGTTAATTAGTGGTTATGTTCTTGGGAGCAGGGGTGTGTGTAAACTGAGTGACGGTTACGTTGGTTTTTCTGAGAGTGGTTGCGTAACTGGATAGTGTGTTATGTTAGCTGAGGGTTTTGGTCCGGATTGAGGAGAGGTGGTATGTGTAACTGATAGTTGTTATGGAGATGTTACTGGGTGTGGTCTGATGAGAGTGGGTTGTGTAACTGATAGTGGTTATGTTTACTGAGGGAGTTGGGTTGTTATGCCTCAATACTGGAATGAGGTTACGTTACTCGGAGAGGTGGTTGTGTAACTGAATATGTGGTTATTGTTACTGAAGAGTGTGTGTGTGTATATTTCTGGAGGTGGAGGTTGTTTGTATTCATGCGGATAAGAGAGTGTTGAGTGTTAACTGTTATAGATAGTGGTTACGTTCTGAGAAGTGGTTGTGTAACCTGATAGGGGTTAATGTACTTGAGGTCGGTGTAGTGTGTGAAGCTTGATGAGTGTAATGGTTAATGTTACCACAGCTAGAAGTTTGGATTATGTTAACAATAGTGGTTATGTGAGCTTTGACGATTAACTAGTGGTTTGTGGTAACTGATAGTGGTTATGTTACTGAGAGTGGAGTGTAAAAGTGGTTGTGTACACTCTGAGTAAGTTGGTCGTTATGTACTGGTTATGAAGAGTCGCGTTGTGTAAGCTGAGTTAGGGTATGTTACGGGAGAGTGTTAAGGTGTAACGTGGGATTGTAGAATATCCGTTACTGTAGAGAGGAGTTGGGTAGATGAGGTAAGCTGAGGTGTAACGTTATCATATCCCGCTATTGAGAGTGGTTGTGTAACTGATAAGTGGTTTTGTTACTGAGAGTGGTTGTGTAAAGCGATAGTGGTTATTTAAAACTGAGAGTGGTGTGATAAAACTGATAGTGGTTATGTTTACTGAGAGTGCGTAGTGGGTGATACTTGAGTGTAAAGGGTTAATGTTACTGAGCAGTGGGGTAGTAACTGAGTGATGTGATGGGTAATTTTACTTCTGTAAAGTGGTTGTGTTAAAGTAGAGGGTTGAAGGTATACTGTTACTGAGGAGTGGTTGTGTAACTGATAGTGGAGTTATGTTTAACTACTGAGAGTGGTGTTGGTATACTGGTGATATAGTACGGATTTATGTTTAGAGGAGAGTAGGGTTTTGTGAACTGATTAGTGGTTATGTTAACATTTGAAGTGGTTGTGTAAATGAGATGAGGAGTATGTTACTACGATTAGAGTAGTGGTTGTGAACTGATAGTGGTTATGTACTTTGAAAGTGGTTATGTATCTCAATAGTGGTTATGTTACTGAGAGTGGTTGTGTAACTGAGTGGAGGTTGTGAGTAACCTTGAGAGTGAAAGGGGTTGTTGTAACTGATAGTGGTTACGTTACTGAGAAGTGGTTGTGTGTATAGGTAACTCTGATTAGTAAGGGTTGTAGTGTATGTTTCTACTGGAGAGAGTGGGTTGTGTTGATGATAACTCTGAGTGAATGGGATTGTCGGTGTTTATCGTTTACTGAGCAGTGGTTGTGTGGAGACTGAAGTTGCAGGCAGTTTGGAGTTGTTGTTATATACTCCTGATAGTGGTGAGTATGGTTTGAGCTTGTGTAACCTGAATAGTGGTTTATGTTACTGAGAGTGGTTGTGTAACTGGAAGTCGTGTTATCGTTTAGAGAGTGGTTATGTTGCCCTTGAGGAGATAGTGGTTATGTTACTAGTGGTTGTGTAAACTGAGGTGAGAGAGTGGGTGTGTGTAACGTGATTACGTGTGTGATCTTATGTTAGAACAATGAGTAGTGGTTGTGTTAATGTGTCAATGATAGTGGCTTTCTGAAATTAACTGTGAGGATGTGGCTTTGTGTAACTGAAGTGCTAGGTTTATGTTTACCCTGGAGTGGTGAGTGGTGAAGCTAGAGAATGGCAGTGTAGATGTGATTGAGCTGTGTAGAGTGTGTTGTGGGTTAATACTGACTATGTGTTATGAGGTACTGGAGGTGGTAGTGTGAACTTGATTATTGATTTGATTAGTCTTTACTGCAGAGTGGTAATGTGTCAACTGATAGTGAGTAGTCTGTTATTAGTGAGGTTTACAGGTTTGGTACTGTGTAACTGAATAGTGGTTATGTGTACTGGAGAGTGGTTTGTGTAGACTGAGTGTAGGTTACTGAGAGTGGATTTGTGTTACTGAAGTATGTGGTTAACCTGTTTACTTTGAGAGTGGTTGTGTAACTGGTGAGGTAGGTTATTTACTGAAGTGGTTGTGTAACTGGAATAAGATGGTTATGTTACTTTACTTTTGAGAGTGGTTGTGTAACTGAGTGAGGTTATGTTACTGAGAGTGGTTGTGTTAACTGATAGTGGTATTTACTGAGAGTGGTTGTGTAACTTGATAGTGGTTATGTTACTAGAGTGCGCTTGTGGTACTGATAGTGTGGTATGTTTACTGAGAGGTGTACTGTTGATGCAATCTGAATAGTGGTTTTATCGTAACGAGAGTGGGGTGTGTGTAAACTTAGATAGTAGTGGGGTTTGTTAGGTAACTTATGAAGCTTGAAGGTTATTTTATAAAAACTGGAGAGTGGTTGTGAGTACGGTTATGTTCTACTCAACTGAATTAGTAGGGTTGGTGTTATGTTATATATACTGGAGAGTGGGTTGTGTACTGTTATGATACGTGGTTATGTGTTACTGAGAGGGTTGGGAGGAGAAGGAGTGCGCTTGTGTGTGATGAGAATAAGTAGGTTATCGCCAGGTTATACTATATACTGAGTGGGAAGTGTTATTGGTTTGTAACATTGATTTGGTTCGTGGTATGTTAAACTGAGAGTGTGTGGTTGCAATAGCCTGAGTAGTGGAGTGGTTTTTTATATTATCTGGGTGTTACTGGAAGGAGTGGTTGTGTAATCTGAGTGAGGTTATTTCAACTTATACTAAAAGAATGTGGTTGTGTTACGCTCATTTCTATAGTGGTTTTTGTATTTAATTATTGTAGAAGTGGTTATGTTAACATATTGGATTTAAGTTTAATTATGTTATTGCTTGTATGGGTTACATTCTACTGAGAGTGGTTTGTGTAGAGTAGATGGGATGCTGATAGTGGGTTAGTTGTGATAGACTGTGTGTGAAGATAGAGGGTTGGTGTTGACTTGAGATAGGTGGTTGTTAGTACTTTTGAGCAGTGGTTAGTTTGGT
>JAJSRW010000284.1:0-38401 GCA_022414725.1 Microglena sp. YARC | reverse complement strand
AAGAGAGATTAGTTATCTACTTGCTGTGTGTAATGCCCTAGGGCTAGTGGCTTTAATGCGTGCTTCCAATCGCTCAGACATGCTTTCACAGGTGCCTTTGTTTTGTTTCCAGGTTCTTTCACACTGTCCTTTGCATTGTAGCGCAGGATGTGAGCTATGGTTAAGAGGGCTTTTTGTATTCAATCTACATGTGTGTGTAGCCCAGGTGGCTTTCAATTGCTTGCTTTTTCCAATCTACACATGCTCACCAACCTTCACAGCATTGTGCGCAGGAATGTCGGCATGTGTTAAGAAAGAGCTTTTTATCCAATCTACATGCTGTGTGTGCAGGCATGGCTTTTTATGCTGTGCTTCCAATCTTACAGCATGCTGACGCGACTTCCATGGCATGTGTAGCGTCAGGAGTGTGCTATGGTTAAGGAGCTTTTTGGGGCCAATCTACAATGCTGTGTGTAGCCCAGGCATGGGCGTTTAATGGTTGGCTGGGTGACCATCGTAACACATGCTCAGCATTCACTGCATGTAGCGCATGGATGTGGCTATGGTTAAGAGCTTTGTATCCAATCTAATGCTGTGGTAGCCGCAGGCATGGGCTTTAATGCTTGCTTGCCAATCGTACACAATGCTGTCAGCGGGACCTTCACTGCAGTTGTAAGCGGCAGGATGTGGCTTAGGTTAAGAGCTTTGTATCCAATCTCATGCTTGTGTGTAGCCAGGCATGGCTTTATGCTTGCTGATCAATTCGTACACATGCTCACCACCTCACTTGCTTGTAGCGCAGGATGTGGCCTATTGGTTAGAGCTTATGTTCACATTACATAGCTGTGTGTGCCAGGCGTCGAATTGGGAGTGGGGGGCCTTTGTAGGCCATTTTGCGCCGCCGCTTTCTAATCCGCTTCCTTTTACCCACATTTGCCTTTTCACCCTTGACCATTTCAACTGCATTTGCTAGGCGCAGTGATGTGGACTATGGGTTAAGAGCTTTGGAATGAGTAGCTCATATGCTAGCATGCTGTGGTGGTGATAAGGCCAGCCCAGGCATGGGCTTTATGTCTTGGCGTGTTGGTCAGATCTACACCATGCGCTCACACCTTCACTGCTGTAGCGCAGTGATGTGGCTATGGTCGAAGAGCTTTGTATCCCAATCTACAGCTGTTGTGTGCCCCAGGCATGGCTTTTATGCTTGGCTTCAATCTCCATGCTCAGCACCCATCAACTGGGCACTTGCTAGCGGGGTCAGGATTGGCTATGTTAGAGCTTTTGTATTCCAATCTACATGCTGTGTGTAGCCCAGGCATGGCTTTATGCCTCTGCTTCCATCTACACTATGCTCACGCACTTCACCTGCCATTGTAAGCGGCAGGATGTTGCTATGGTTAGGAAGCTTTGTCATTCCAATGTCTACATGCTGTGTGTAGCCCTAAGGGCAATTGCTTTGATGGCTTGCTTGCCATCTTACACATTGCTTCACCACTTCATGCATTGTAGCGCAGGGATCGTGGCATGAAAGATATAATAATATCAATGATGAATAGATGATTAAAGTAATGAATAATAATGATGAGATATAAATAAATAAATAAATATAGTAATCAATAATATAACTGATAAGTAATAAAAAATGCTATAAGGATGTGGTATGAATAGTATAAGCATGTGGTTTTATGATAAAAAAACTATAACGGCTACTGATCAGAGCTGTGTATGCCAATCTAATCTTCCATATTTTCAAAATTGGGTGGGCTATGATCAAGATTTTTTTTTTTTTTTAACAGCTCTACGGCCCTGGAATTGAATCATTTGGGAGACAGGGCCCAGCAGCTGGTAAAGCACTCCCGCACTTCGCGGTGTCCGGAGCGTGTATCCAATCTACATCAGCCATAATTTTCAGCCCTAATGCCCTAATGGGGGAAACTTTTGTTCCCCATTTTTTTGGGGGTTTTTTGGGTAATGGGGGGCCGAAAGAGGCAAGCAGCCAAATTGCTGGCTGGAGCCATGTAATTCTGAAATTTTGGCCTGAGAATCGAGAATTTTGAGCATTTCTGAGCATTTCTTAGAATTATGAGAATTGTCAGAAATTTTACCCGTAAAAGTGCAGGAACGAACTATGAACTACGAGACCCTAATCCAAATCATTCCCTGAATGGCTATAATGTGTAGGGGATGACAATATGATATATGATGCTGGCAGTCTGAGTTGGCTAAAGTTACCATTTATATAAAATATCATATGATGCAATTTAATATGAATATTTGATATGATATCATACTCGCCTTTGGTCAACATCATATAGCATGATGGTACGCTTACGTATAACGCGGCAATGTAATAAGCCATGTGAGATAATGATAAAAACTACTTTGAGCGCAGGGATGTGGCTATGATCAAGAACTTCGAGCCTCAGGCTGTACTAGCTGCTTAACAACTTACACTGCTGTGCGTGACCGTCTGTGTTGGCAGCCTTCTCAGCATGAGGTCAACAGGGTACGTAGAGGGAAGGGAGATGGGTTGGATGGCAGGGAGGGGAAGGAAAAGGGGTGGGCAGCCAGGGAGGGAGAGGGATGGGTGGCGGGGAGGGGGGGAGGAGGGAGAGTGGTGGAACGGCAGGTCATGGAAGGGAGAGGGGTGGATAGTGGGGAGGGAAAGGAGAGGGATGGGTGGCGGGAGGGGAGGGAGAGGGAGAGGGAGAGTGTGGATCGGCGGGCTGGGAGGGGAAGGATGGATGGCGGGGAGGGGAGGGAGAGGAGGGAGAGGGATTGGGCAGTGGGGGGGTAGGGGGATGGGTGGCGGAGGTGGGGAGGGGAGGGAGAGGGAGCCGACGGTGGACGAGCGAAGAGGGCGAGGGACGAGGGATGAAATGGTGGGAGAGGGGGAGGGAGAGGAAGAAGGGGATGGGCAGAGGGGGAGAGGAAGGGGAGGGAGAGGTAGGACAGTGTGGGAGGAAAGGGGAGGGGAGGGATGGATGGTGGGTCGGGAAGGGGAGGGAGGAGGGGTGGGGCGGCGGGCAGGGGAGGGAGAGGGATGGATGGTGGGTAGGGTAGGGGAGGGAAGAGGATAGATGGTGGGTTGGGGAGTGGAAGGGAGAGGGGAGAGGGGTGGAACGAGCGCGCAGTGGGAGGCAGAGGGATGGATGGCGCTGGAGGGGAGGAGAGGGGTGGGCGGCGGGCAGGGAGGGAGAGGGATGGATGGTGGCGTTCGGGGAGGGGAGGGAGAAAGGGTGGGCGGCGGGCAGGAGGGCGGAGGGATTGGATGGTGGGTCGGGAGGGGAGGGAGAGGGGTGGGCGGCGGGCAGGGGAGGGAGAGGGAGGGGATTGGTGAGGTCGGGGGAGGGGAGGAGTGGGGTGGGCGGCGGGCAGGGGAGGGAGAGGGTATGGGATGGTGGGTCGGGGAGGGTGAGGGAGAGGGGTGGGCGGTCGGGCAGGGGGAGAGGGATGGATGGTGGGTCGGGGAAGGGGAGGGAGAGGGGGTGGGCGGCGGGCAGGGAGGGGATTGGGGATTTGGGGGCGGCGGGCAAGGGGGAAGGTGAGGAGGGATGGCTGGGTTGGGGAGGGAGAGGGAGGGGAGGGATGACAAGGGGAGAGGAAGAAGGGAGAGGGATGGACCGGGTGGGGAGGGAGAGGGATGGATGGCGGCGCGGGAGGGTAGGGAATAGGGAATGGACGGAGGGAGGGAAGGTATAGGGAGTTGGCAGAGGGGGAAGTGAGAGGGAAGGGATGGATGGTGGGAAAGGAAAGGATGAGTCAAAGTGGAATATATTATATAGATAGACATATAAAAAACTATTAAAGAACAACAGGGAGAAATAGGACATAATTAGGATTGAACCGCCCCTTAACCCTTCCCTCACACTGCTCACACAAACCCTCAGCACATGCCGCTCCAACACAACCTCTCACAGGCGTAACATGCCCTACACAAACCTCATAGCACATGCCTCGACTCGCACAGCATGCCCTCACAACAAATGCTGCGGCCCAGAGGGATTAACTCCTCCCCTGGGAATCATGCTGTATGGATAGGGGCGCTATGTTATATAATATGAGTGGAAGTAATAATATTTATACCAATAGTTTGGTCGAAGAGCGACAAGCCGTCTCCACCCGGTTGAGGAACGTTTGCCGTGAAAAATGAGTTAAGTGTTGTTGAAAAATAATATTATGTTATAGCTAGGCTTAATAATATTAGGTTTAATATTAGTTTTTTCAAACACACTTATATTTAGTTGTCGTTCCCTATGTATGGATAGGATGGATGCGCCGAGGACCCCTGAAATAAGCAATATTAGTCAGGAGGTCTCTTCACTGTGTGTTACGTTTGTTTGAGTGAGTTTGTGTTTTTCTGTGTTAGTGTTTATGTGAGTGAGTGTGTTTGTGTGAGTGACTGAGTGTGTGTGCTGTGATGTGTGGGGGTCCATGCTGTGTTGTTCAGGTGGTCTCATTCACTGTGTGTTCCGTTTATTTGAGTGAGTTTGTGTTTGTGTGTGTGAGTATTTATGTGTCTGTGAGTGTGTGTGTGTTTGTGTGAGTGACTGTGTGGTGTGTGATATAGGGGGGGGCGGGGGGCGGGGGGGGGGGGTCCGATGCTGGTGTTTGTTCAGGGTGGTCTCTTTACTGTGTTACGTTTATTTGTTTGAGTGAGTTTGTTTTTGTCTTTGTTAGTGTTCATGTGTTTGTGTGAGTGTGAGTGTGTTTGTGTGAGTGACTGTGTGATGTGTGTGTGGGGGGTCCAATGCCATGCTGTTCAGGAGGTCTCTTCACTGTGTGTTAAGTTTGTTTTAGTGCGTTTGTGTGTGCGAGTGTTTATGTGTTTGTGTTTGTGTTTGTGTTTGTGTGAGTGACTGTGTGTGTGTGTGATGTGTGGGGGGGTCCAATGCTGTGTTGTTCAGGTGGTCTCTTCACTGTGTGTTACGTTTGTTTGAGTGAGTTTGTGTTTTTCTGTGTTAGTGTTTATGTGAGTGTGTGTGTGTGTGTGATGTGGGGGGGGGTCCAATGCTGTGTTGTTCAGGTGGTCTATTCACTGTGTGTTCCGTCTGTTTTGTATTTTTTAGTGAGTTTGTGTTTGTCTTTGTTAGTGTTTATGTGTTTGTGTGATGTGGGGGGTGTCCAAAGCAATGTGGTCAGGTGGTCTCTTCACTGTGTGTTACGTTTGTTTGAGTGAGTTTGTGTTTGTGTGTGTGAGTGTTTATGTGTTTGTGTGAGTGTATTTGTGTGAGTGACTGTGTGTGTGTGATGTGTGGGGGGGGGTGGCAATGCCATGTTTTTCAAGTGGTCTCTTCACTGTGGGTTACTTCAAGTAACTTAACTGTGGTTGGGGTATAATTGTGTGCGTAGGATATTCAGGAGAAGAGAATTGTGACTTGGAGAATGTGTGTGTGTGTTTGCGCAAGTGCGTGAGTGTGTGTGTGTTTGTGTGACTGACTGTGTGTTTGTGTGTGTGTGTGTGTGTGTGGGTGTGTGGGTGGGTGTGTGTGTGTGGGGGGTCCAATGTCACAGCTTCCACACAGGGGGCACATACAAGACTATGAAAAGGGCTTAGAACCCTCCATGCTATCCCCCCGGTGATAATACTAGGCTTAGAACCTCCATGCCTATCCCCCGGTGATAATACTAGGCTAGAACCTCCATGCCTATCCCCCGGTGATAATACTAGGACAACGTATGATAATTGGAGGGGTGCGTTTGTATGTGTTTGTGTGTGTGTGTATGGGGGGTCCAATGTCACAGCTTCTTCCCAAAGGGGGCACACGCAAGACAATGAAAGGCTCAGAACTTCCATGCCTATCCCCCTGGCGAAAATGAAAATGAAAATTTGAACATCCAAGAATTGTCACAGAATGACCTCTAAGGACGTGCCCAGTGGGTATTTAGGGAACTGCCTCGTAAGTATGCGATGGACGGGCTTACATCACACCTAGAGTCCAGTTACCATGCCGGTCGACGACCCCGGGGGTGGCCCAGATGACCTCGAGGTTGGGGGTTCGAACCAGAGACCTGATAGGACCCCGCACCTGCTTCGTCCGGCCCGGGATCGCTCTACGATAGAGCCATCCCGTTCCGAACGGGGATCCCCCCGGCGATAATACTAGGGACCAGTATGAAAATTTGAGGAGTGCGTGTGTTTGTGTGAGTGTGAGTGTGTGTGTGTGTGTGTTGAGAAATCCAACGTCGTAGCTTCCACCCTTAGGGAGTACACCTAACTACCTCACCTTCAACCCTAAACTCTAAACCCTAAACTCTAAACTGTGAAAGGCTCACAGTTTTCGTGCCTATCCCCCCGCAGGATGATGTATTTGCACAGCAGCTGTACCAAACAGCAAGACGCAACTTCTCACGTAATCTGAAGGAGGCGATGGAGGCACGCGATGCATGGTACCAAGATAAGGTAGGGTCGACCTGGCAGGGGATAGAAGGGTGTTTGGCATGGTTAGGCAAGCACAAGGGTGGTTGGTGTGGTTAGTGGTGGTAGTGGTGGTTGTGGTAGAGGTGGTGGTGGTGGTGGTGATAGTGGTGGTGTTGGTAGAGGTGGTGGTGGTAGAGGTGGTGTGGTGATATGTGGTGGTGGTGGTGGTGGTGGTAAGAGGTGGTGGTGGTAGAGGTGGGTGGTGGTAGAGGTTGGTGGTGATAGTGGTCGTGGTGGTGGTAGAGATGGTGGTGGTGGCGGTAGGGGTGGTGGTGGTGGTGGTGGTAGAGGTGGTGGTGATAGTGGTGGTGGTGGTGGTAGAGGTGGTGGTGGTGGTGGTAGACGTGGTGGTGATAGTGGTGTGGTGGTGTGGTGATAGTGGAGGGTGGTGGTGGTAGACGGTGGTTGGTGGTGGTGGTAGAAGAGGTGGTGGTGATAGTGGTGGTGGTGGTGGTGGTGTCTGTAGAGGTGGAGGTGGTGGTGGTAGAGAGTGGTGGTGATGGTCGTGGTAGAGGTGGTGGTGGCTTTAGGTAGAGGTGGTGGTGATGGTGGTGATGGTTCGTGGTAGAGGTGGGTAAAGGTGGTCGGTAGAGGTGGTGGTGAATGGTGGTGATGGTCATGGTAGAGGTGGGTGATAGTGGTGGTGGTGGTAGAGGTGTGTGGTGATAGTGGTGGTGGTGGTGTGGTAGAGGGTTTGTGGTGGTGGTAGAGGTGGTGGTAGATAGGTGGTGTTGTGGTAGAGGTGGTGGTGATGTGGTACCAAGGTGGTGGTGGTGGTAGAGAGGATGGTGGTGATGGTCATGGTAGAGGTGGTGGTGGTGGTAGAGGTGGTGGTGATGGTGGTGATGGTCGTGGTAGAGGTGGAGGTGGTGGTGGTAGAGGTGGTGGTGATAGTGGTGGTGGTGTAGAGGTGGTGGTGATAGTGGTGGTGGTGGTGGTAGAGGTGTGGTGATAGTGGTGGTGGTGGTGGTACGAGGTTGGTGGTGAATCTTGTGTGGCTGTGGTGGTGGTGGTGGTGGTGGGTGGTAGATGGTGGTGGTGATGGTTCATGGTAGAGGTGGTGGTGGTGGTAGAGGTGATGGTGGTGATGGTGGTCATGGTCGTGGTAGAGGTGGTGGTGGTGGTGGTGGTCACCATGCACGGTGCTCACAGACAAGCCAAGCCCCCCCCCAGGTTGTTGAAGTACCAAAGTCACCCTTTGCCGTCCTTGGAGGCGGCCAGAAAAATATGTAAAAATCATAGCCAGCACAAGACACTCCGACGCAATTAAAAACACAAAACGGTACACATGGTCTGTTTGTCAGTCACGATTCAGCAAAAGTTCTTCTACACTGCCCCTTGCGGTCTGTCTGTTCGCTATCCATCTAAGTCTATATGGCTGTCTTCAACTGACTTGACAAGCTTCCCCATGAACTCTAACTCCTTTGGTAATGTAGCTCCCACAGACCAGTTTGGTGCCACCTCTCGACCATGGCCTCCCCTTCCAGTGGGGGCAGCCATGTTGTACTTCACAGATGTGTAACTTAGCACAACGTGGGGCGAACTCGAGTGGGGTGTTGGTTTTTGAGGGGGTGGGGGGTTGGGGGTAATCACTTATTTGCACGAGGTCCAAAGTAGTGCCAATAATACTACCGTTACCAAGGCTCTCATAGGAGAGGTCTCAGAATGTCATTTGGAGGTCTGAGTAAAAAGTTAGCAAAAAAACAAATGAGGGCTGCCCTACCCCCCCCCCCCCCCCTTCCCCCCTCCTAAATTGAGGTGCTTAGAAAAATCTGAAAAAGTGCTCAATAAATCGCAAATAATTATGTCATATACATCATATACTTAAATAAATCGATCGGCATCCATCAACGTTTCGTAGAGGATGCTACCTCCTGTCTGAAAGTGGTTTTTTTCTCTAGCTGTGTATGGTTGTTGCCTATGCACACATCCCTGAATACGGAACTGTCAAATATCGTACCCCTCAGAACCCCAGCCCCTATCCCATCCCCACCCATTCCCATTCCCCATCCACCACCCCCCCATATTGTTTACCGCATCCCAGCATCACCCCATGCCCATCTGATATTGGCATTCATACCCCCATCCATACCCATCCCATCCCGTCCATCATCCCACCATCTCCATCCCCAATGGCAGACCCCATCGACCCAACCCATCCCAACCTATCCCCATCCCAACCCCAACCCAAACCCGGGGGTTCAACCCCATCCCCAACCCCAACAAGGGCCAAGCCCCAACCCTATCGCCCATCCCCAACCCTATCCCCATCCCCAACCCCATCCTCCATCCCCAACCCATTACCCCATCCAATCACCAACCCCAACCCACCCCCAACCCATTCCCATCCACATCCCAACATCCCCATCCCAACCCAACCCCAACCCCAACCCCGTTCCCATCCCAAACCCCATCCACATCCCCAAATCCCATCACTCCAACCACATCACCATAACCAACTCCAACTCCAACCCCCCCAAGGCCCACCCCAACCCCAACCCCGAACCCCCCAACCCCAACCCCAACCCCAACCCCAACCACAACCCAACCGCCATCCCCAAACCCAATCCCCAACTCCAACTCCAACCCCGACCCCATCCCCATCCCCAACCCCATCCCCATGCCCAGTTGAAATCATTCAAAGCACGTCACGAAGGGGAGATGACAATAACTCGCGCAAGTGCAGCTGTTGAGTTGAGACAGCAAGAGGCGAAGCTGCAACGTGTGATGGCCCAAGAGGTCGCTAATACTGAGGCCAAGTATAGGTCTCAGCTTGCAGATGCACAAGCACAGGCAGCTACAGCAGCAGCACTGCTTGGCGTTGATGGGGCACAGGTAGGTTGTTCATATACTCATGCCTTGTTCCACTATTCCTTGTATTATACCTCAATAGGTGGCTGCTACTCAGGCCAGGTGCAAGGCTCAGCTTGCAGAGGCACAAGCACAGGCAGCTACAGCAGCAGCACTGCTTGGGGTTGATGGGGCACAGGTCGGTTGGTCATAAAGTCATACATTGTTCCACTATATTTTGTAAATGGAAACAGAACCTTGACGTGTCGTAGAGGAAGAATATTGTGTCCTAGAGCCGCCTAGAGAATGAATATCGTACACAATGTGCTGCAATTTGCTATAACTTGCTTTAATGTGCTGCAACGTCTGTTTTTGTTTCCATAGTGATAGGTGGCTCCTACTGAGGCTGTGTGAAAGGCTCAGCTTGCAGAGGCCCAATGCATGTAGGTAGGTAGGTAGGTAGGTAGGTAGGTAGGTTACAGTCCAGGGGTAGGGGTCCAGTCAAGGGACTTGCCCAACCATGCACAAGCTCAAACATAGGCACAAGCACAGGCAGCCACATCTGCAGCACTACTTGGCGTGGGTGCAGCGCATGTAGGTTGGTCATGTATGATTAGGGAACAGCAATATGATATAATATGATGCTGGCAGTCTGACTAGGCTAAAGTTACCATTCATATTCAATATCATATGATGCCGGCAGTCTGACTAGGCTAAAGTTACCATTCATATTCAATATCATATGATGCCGGCAGTCTGACTAGGCTTAAGTTACCATTTATATTCAATATCATATGATGCCGGTAGTCTGACTAGGCTAAAGTCATCATTTATATTCAATATCATATGATGCCGGTAGTCTGACTAGGCTAAAGTTACCATTCATATTCAATATCATATGATGCCGGTAGTCTGACTAGGCTTAAGTTACTATTTATATTCAATATCATATGATGCCGGTAGTCTGACTAGGCTTAAGTTGCCATTCATATTCAATATCATATGATGCCGGTAGTCTGACTAGGCTTAAGTTACCATTTATATTCAATATCATATGATGCAGTTCGTATGATCTCATAGGATAACACACTGACCTTTAGTCAACATCACATATAAATGATATATTGTTCCACTATTTCTCATATACCTCAATAGGTGGCTGCTGACAGCATGACAGGGAAAGCAGCAGCAGCAGCAGCAACATCCTAGTCTGGTGCTACTGCACTGTCTGAGGCATCAGAGGCTCTCACACTAGCAGATAACCCTTATAATCCGTACAACCCGTACAACCCGTATAACCTGTACAACCCGTATAAGTGTATAACCCGTATAAACCGTATAGACCGTATAACCCTGTCTTTCAACTTTTTCTAACCTTTTGGGCAAACTCTGTTTGGACATCCTTTTAAACTGTCTTTATAATAGAGTTGGGAGTATGGTGACTACTGCTAGTTCCGGCTTACGCAGTGGTGTCCTTAGCTTCATGTCCTGAGAGTGGCACATTACTCGGATGTAACAATTTCAATTGCGAGTTAAAAACCGCTAAAAGCGGTCCAACCCCTCAGGGTTGCCAAAAGGGTTTACTTGGCCAGCGTAACACAGGTACCACACTGAGTACTACCCCATGCTTGCTGCCAGCATGGCAGGGAAAGCAGCAGCAGCAGCGGCAGCAGCAGCCCAGTCTGGTGCCACTACACCAACTGGGGCATCAGAGGCTCCCACACTAGCAGATGGACTGTAACACACATACGGCACTGAGTACTAACCTATGGTTGCTGCCAGCATGGCAGGGAAAGCAGCAGCAGCAGTAACATCCTAGTCTGATGCTACTGTACCAACTGAGGCATCAGGGGCTCCCACACTAGCAGATGGAATGGTGCACACATACAGCACTGAGTACTAACCTATGGCTTTGACTGTGTAGGTGGTTGCTGCCAGCATGGTAGGGAAAGCAGCAGCAGCAGCAGCAGTAACATCCTAGTCGGGTGCTACTGTACCAACTGAGGCATCAGGGGCTCCCACACTAGCAGATGGAATGGTACACACATACAGCACTGAGTACTAACCTATGGCTTTGACTGTGTAGGTGGTTGCTGCCAGCATGGCAGGGAAAGCAGCAGCAGCAGCAGCAGTAACATCCTAGTCTGGTGCTACTGTACCAACTGAGGCATCAGGGGCTCCCACACTAGCAGATGGAATGGTACACACATGCGCCACTCAGTTCTAACCCATGGCTTTGACTGTGTAGGTGGTCGCTGCCAGCATGGCAGGGAAAGCAGCAGCAGCAGCCCAGTCTGGTGCCACTACACCAACTGGGGTATCAGAGTCTCCCTCACTAGCAGGCGGAGATGGCCTTGTGCGAGAGGAGTCAAAGAAGAAAAGCATGCAAGCTGGCAGTGCTGATGAGGGCAACGAGGATTTGAAACACCAAGTAGATGATTTGAGTGCTAAGGTGAGACTTGAATGACAAAATGGATGTGGGTAGGTTTGAAAAGTAGGTTTAAAAGCCTAGTAGATGATGTGAGTGTGAAGGTGAGACTTAAATGACCCAATCGATGTGGGTAGGTTTGAAAAGTAGGTTAAGTAAGCCTAGTAGATGATGTGAGTGTGAAGGTGCGACTTCATTGACCAGATGGATGTGGGTTGGGTCGAAAAACATAGTAGATGATGTGAGTGTGAAGGTGCGACTTAATTGACCAGATGGATGTGGGTAGGTTCGAAAAACATAGTAGATGATGTGAGTGTGAAGGTGCGACTTAATTGACCGGATGGATGTGGGTAGGTCTGAAAATCCTAGTAGATGATGAGAGTGCAAAGGTGTGACTTAGTTGACCGGATGGATGTGGGTAGGTTTGAAAAGCCTAGTAGATGATATGAGTGCGAAAGTGTGACTTAATTGACCAAATGGACGTGGGCAAGCCATGTTTGGTGACTAAAAGAGTATTGCTTTCACATGCATTTGGCTTGTATGCATTTGGCTTGTATGCATTTGGCTTGTATGCGTTTGGCTTGTATGCATTTGGCTTGTATGCATTTGGCTTGTATGCATTTGGCTTGTATGCATTTGGCTTGTATGCGTTTGGCTTGTATGCATTTGGCTTGTATGCATTTGGCTTGTATGCATTTGGCTTGTATGCATTTGGCTTGTGAATGCCACATATCCCTGCCTTATAATAATAAGAAATAACAGAATATAATAGAATATAGTAGAATATAATAGAATAGAATAGAATAGAGTAGAATATAATAGAATAAAATATAATATAATATAGTATAGCATGATATTAATATAATATAATATAATAATAATATTCAGGGGAACAATTCCTTTGTGATAACAGTCTCACTCCACACGTAGACAAACTCATCTCTAACCTGCACATAAAAATATTGCCTGCTGTACCAGCATTCTTGTCACACGTCGCATGAAGAAGTCCCTACCACCTGGAGTGTGACACTTACTATGTCTGCCATGGTGACTTTCCCAAGCTGCGGCGTGCGGGACGGTCCCCTTAACACCACGCCCCTCCAGGGCGTTATCTTTTGGCGGAGCCCCCCTCTTCAAGAGGGCGGGAGCCCCCAGGGTTACCCATTTGTGCGTCTGTCCAACCGAAAAATTTCACACGTCAGCCAACGGTCGCGTAACTAACTCGCTTCGGTCAGCTCCATCGTTGCCACCTTTCGTTCCGTTGCCAACGCACTCCGCCAATTTTCCGCGTCGCTGGCAACACTGCATAGGAATTTTTCCCCTCACATTTTCTTGCCTTCCATTATTCCATTTGTGATTCATCACTAGGGAATGGCAATGTGATATCATATGACGGCAGTCTGATCAGTCTAAAGTTACCATTCATACACAATATGATATCATGCAATTTGTATGATATCATATGACACACACATGCACACACATGCACACACACACACACACACACACACACACACACACACACACACACACACACACACATACATACACATCAGGTTGAGGAGTAACTGAAGGACTAGCACCTCACCCATCCTTCACCCTCACCTCCACCTTCATCCACTTCGCCTTCACCCTCACCATTGCTCCCCCCCCCCACCCACCACCACCACCCACACACACACACATCCATGCACACACCCATACACCCATACACACACACATCCATGCACACATACACACATACACACACATACACACACACATACACACATACATACATACACACATGCACATATACACACATATACACCCATGCACCTACACACCTACACACATGCACACATACACATACATACACCCATACACACACGTACACATCAGGTGGAGGAGATAACTGCAGGACTGGCACCTCACCCATCAAACCCTCACCTCCACCTTCATCCCCTTCACCATCACCTCGTCTCACCTCACCTCACCCTCACCAGTGCCCCCCTCACACACACACACACCCATACGTATACATCAGGTGGAGGAGATTACTGCGGGTCTGGCTGCGGAGAAGGAAAGCGTGACCAATTGGAAAAACAAGTGGGCACAGGAGTCCACGAAGACTGACGGAATCAAGAAGGAGTGCCTTCAAATTGTGACCAAGTGTGAGGATCATGTGCGAATGTTACAGCAGAAGCACACAGCAGAGATGAGCCAGAGAGACTACATCTTGCAACGTTGCAAGGACACTATCACTCGACTGGAAGCAAAGCTTGCAGGTTAGTGAATGGGTGGGTGGGTGGGCACCAATGGGTGGGGGTGGGGGTAGGTAACAATGGGTGGTAAGGGTGGGTGGGAGCACAACACCAAGTGTGATGATCTTGTGTGAATGCTAAAGCAGAAGCCAGAGGGACTACATCTTGCAACGTTGCAAGGACACTATGACTCAACTGGAAGCAAAGCTCAGTGGGTGGGGCGAAAATGGGTGTGGGGGGGGGGGGGGGGGGGAATCAAACAAGGACGTAATTTTGACAAGGGGTCAAATCCTCAACGAGTTGCTGAAGAACGAACAATAGATGATGATGATGATGATGATGATGGTTACATTTTTCCTGGTGCCCTACTGGACTCGAAATGTGCCCGCAGCTTGACGGATAGGGAATCAACAACACCAAGCTTACTTGCTTACCCTCTTTTTTACTCCTCTTGTGTGCTTGCAGAAGTTGGAGGGGGTGAGGGACCCTCGCCTATGGTCCAGGTACCTCCAAACTTTGCGAGAGGCAGCTCAGATCGAAAGTACCGACCCAAGAGCTAGATGAATAAATAAATGGTATGTCTTATTACTAGGGGCCGGCATATCATATGATATTGACCAAAGGTTAGTATGATATCATATGATATCGTACAGATTGTATCATATGATATTGTATATCAATGGTAACTTTAGCCTAGTCAGACTGCGGGCATCATATGATATCATATAACCATTCCCTACTGATTACGAGGTGTGAGGTTTAGGGGGCCAGCCCGTTTGCTTGCACTGGGGCCAACCACCAAACCCAAGAGCTAGTCTACCTTGTTTTGTGTGGTATAGATCCTGGGACAGCCAGCGAGGCTGGGCAGGACCCACTCAACCCACATGATGGAAGGGCAGGTTCCAACCCGAGGGCTGGTCTACCTTGTATTGAGTGTGTTAATGATCCTGGGACAGCCAGCTAGGCTGGGCAGGACCCACTGACACACATGACAGAAGGGCAGGTTTCGACCCGAGGGCTGGTCTACCTTGTATTGAGTGTGTTATACATCCTGGGACAGCCAGCAAGGCTGGGCAGGACCCACTCAACCCACATGATGGAAGCGCAGGTTCCGACCAGATGGTTGGTCTACCTTGTATTGAGTGTGGTACAGGTGCTGGGGCAGCCAGCTAGGCTGGGCAGGATCCACTCACCCACATGGTTAAAGGGTATGTTCTGACCCAAGAGGTAGACTGTGGCTCCATGTTATCATCTGTGTGGTATAGATACTGGGACAGCCAGAGAGGATAAGCAGGATCCACTCAACCCACATGATGGAAGGGCAGGTTCCAACCCGAGGGCTGGTCCACCTTGCCTTTAGCGTGTTATTGATCCTGAAGCAGCCGGCGAGGCTGGGCAGGACCCACTCACACACATGATGAAAGGGCAGGTTCCAACCCGAGGGCTGGTCCACCTTGCATTTAGTGTGTTATTGATCCTGAAGCAGCCAGCGAGGCTGGGCAGGACCCACTCACACACATGATGGAAGGGCAGGTTCCGACCCGAGGGCTATTGTACCTAGTATTGAGTGTGATATTAATCCTGGATCAGCCAGCAAGGCTGGGTAGGAACCACTCACACACATGAATACATGATGGAAGGGTAGGTTCGGACCCAAGAGGTAGACTATGGCTCCATGTTATCATCTGTGTGGTATACCTACTGGGGCAGCCAACGAGGCCGAGCAGCACCCACTCACCCACATGATGGAAGGGCAGGTTCCTACCAGAGGGCTGGTCTACCTTGTATTGAGTGTGGTATAGATCCTGGGGCAGCCAGCGAGGCCGAGCAGGATCCACTCACCCACATGGTCGAAGCGCAGGTTTCGACCCAAGGGGTAGACTATGGCTCTATGTTATATTCTGTGTGTTACAGATCCTGGGGTAGCCAGCGAGGCCAAGCAGGATCCACTCACCCACAAGGTCGAAGCGCAGGTTCCGACTCTAGGGCTATTCTACCTTGTATTGCGTGTGTTAAACATCCTGTGGTGGCCAGAGAGGCTGGGCAGGATCCACTCACCCACAAGGTCGAAGCGCAGGTTCTGACTCTGGGGCTATTCTACCTTGTATTGCGTGTGTTAAACATCCTGTGGTGGCCAGAGAGGCTGGGCAGGACCCACTCACCCACAAGGTCGAAGGGTAGGTTCCAACGGTGTCACACACACACACACACACACACACACACAAATACACACACACTCACATGCATACACACATACACACACCACAATTCACCCAGCAGACCACATAGCACCTGGTAGGTGCGTTTTCGATATCCAAACAGAGGCACAGTGTCAATGATGAATCCATAGAAGGGCCGACCCTAGGGCTGGTCCATGCATCAACGTGAGCTGGTGTTCATTATACTATTCTAGTACATCAAAGTATTCATGTACTTTCTAGTATTATACCATAGTATATTCAAGCGTTCTAGCATAGTCTAGTATTCTAGCACATTATAGAATTATACCGTAGTATATTCAAGCGTTCTAGTATAGTCAAGTATTATAGCACATTACATAATTATACCGTAGTATATTATAGTATATACCGCAGGGTACTTCCAAGCGCGCGCTTTTTTGAGCCCCACTGCGCGTTTCGTGCAGTTTTTTGCAACCCCCTGTGGGCTCAGCAAGCAATGTTTGCGCTTTTTGCACTACAAAGCGCAGTTGTTGTTGTTTTCAAGTGCGCTAAAGCGCTGGTCAATTTGGTTAATGGAAGTACCCAACCATGTTATCAGGAGGGGCTAGAAAGAAAGAAAAAACTGGTGACTTGAACCCCGAACAATCGTTTTACCGAAAGCGGCCCTGAGCTTGTGCCACATGTGATCACGATAATTCATACCGTATAACTAACACTGCCCCACTGTGCATGCGATGTGTACAGTATCTCTGAAAGACTTCTTAAGAGGCAAATCCGGTCATTAGGCTAGGATTATATTGGATTGTATGTATGTATGTATGTATGTATGTTACAGTCCAGGGGTAGGCCAAATAGGCTAGAGGGGCTTGCCCAACCGTATAGGAAGGGCTTAAAAAGAAAAAACACTGATGAACTGAACCACAATCAATCGTTTAACCAACGGGGGCCCTGAGTTCGTGCTACGGTGATAATTTAATTGGATTGCGACAAGGATTTCAGCCAGATCTGGGCTGCTCACTGTCTTCCAATTCCATGTCCCCCCGTACGATATATAATTGACCCCCGATTATCATCACAGAAACCAGGGAGCATACTAAGCGGCCGTCATGCTAGAATGGGAGGTTCTTAATTCCTTTGTCCTTCCATAGCTTTTGTTTTTGCCGAATGATTTGATTTTCTTGCTTCTGTACCAGTATTTGAGTTTGCCAAGATTCAGATGCTGTCAGGGGCATGCTGCCAAGGCAATAGCTTTCCTTTTCAGCTACGAGCAGCAGCTTCTAGACAGCTCCCCGAGCCAGCCACTGGGCAAAGCCCGAAGATGTCAACATAACAGTGACAACCAGCAAACAAGCAGTTGTCCGGTCAGCTCAGGCATTGTTTGTCTCGGTTATGTGAGTCTCAAGTATGTGTCACTGAATCTACGTAAATTTTAAATTTGAATTGTTACATGGTTTTTCAGCCAACTCTGGGCTGCTCAGTTCTCACCGCCTTAAAATTCAAAGTTCCCCCCAGTGCGAATTCAACCCCCCATTGTTATCACAGAAAACAGGGAGCATACTACTGGAAGCTAGTTTGGCAGTTTAGGCTTTAGATACTTGTCCAGGTCTATGTAAACGGTCGTCTAAGTCAGGATTGTCATTTGATGGCACTGTAAAATCCCCAGTCTTTCTCTGCAATCAGTAAATCCGTGTTCAAGCTAATATGAGGCCTGGGTGTAACCAAATGAATAAATTATGCTTCACTTCAACAGCAACCTTCCATCAGGAAGGAGTGGCCTGCAAGCAAGAGGGGTCTAGGGATGAAGGAAATACCTGGGGGGTGGCCCAAAGTTTGGAGTTTGGATGGCTCACCTTGCATTTCAAGGTCGATTACATTACATTACATTACATTACATTACATTACATGTTAAAGTCGATGACCAAATGATGCTTCCTTCCTGATGGGAGCAGCAACAGTTTTTTTCAAATATGAAAGTTTTTTTTCTTGCTTAATGGTTGTAGGCCTCCTCTACGGGCGTTTTTATTACATCAATTTGGCCTAAATGGGGTCGAAAGTAGCGATCGCTATATAAACCAGTAGCGGGTGGTGGTCGTGGTGGTGGTGGTGGTGGTGGTGGTGGTGGTGGTGGGGTGGGGGGGATCCCTGAGCAGTAACCTCCCATCAGGAAGGAGTGGCCCGCAATAACGCACTAGGGATGGTATGCATACTTTTTCTTTTGAAGCCCTTTCTACTACGGTTGGGCACGTCCCTACCTTCAGCCTATTTGGCCTAACCCTGGACTGTAACATACATACATACAAAAAGGTGGCCTGCCTATTTGAGTTTGGGTGGATTGAATAGCATTTCAAGGTCATAAATACAAGTTATAATGATAACGCCTGGTGGGGCGTGATATTAAGGGAGCCCCGTCATACGGCGGTAGAGAACGGGCTGCTACTTTACCTGGGCAAAGAAAAGAAACATTACAATGGCCACTTGCCCTGGCAGTGGAAACACCACCGCCCTCGAAATAACGGACTCGAGACATCCACTGTCTTCCGGCAGTGGGGCTCGAACTCCCGTTGGCGTGAGCTTCATCAACGGTAGCCTGGTCAAGGCTACTATGGCGGTTGACTGCGACCGCGCACTACAGACCGAACACTTAAGCGCACCCAAGCCCCTTTCAGTGATATACATTGGCCTAGTGGTAGACCAAATCACTTTGAGGATGAGGAGTTGGGGGTTCGCTTCCCCCTTCGGTCGCTTTTGGCGTTGCAGGTCGTTGTCAGCCGCGATGGTAGCTTGTCCAGTTGAGGCAGAAGACCGCTCTCTACCCGCGTTCGACGGGTTCCCTTAACACCACGCCCCACCAGGCGTTATCATTACCTTTTTTAAGCGCACCTGTAGGGATTCGAAATTTCGAACCCGGCACCTACGTCGTCCAAGGAGCTCTGCCATCGAGCGTAGCCAAAAATGTAAACAGTAAATGGAGCCCGATTGTGAAGGGAGTCCCGCTGGATTTTGGCAGAAATAAAACATTTTTTCTAATTCGTTAAAGCAATATTACATCCCGCAGTACATTGTCATTCATCACATCATTACCTTCCAATTCATTACATCATTTAATTTATTTAATTTAAATGATCATTCATTAGATGATTATATATTCCATCCATTACGTTCTCATTCATTACATCATAACATGATCATTCAGTACAACATCACATGAACATTCATTAGATATATAATCTTGATGTGCAGAATGAATTAATGAATGAATGGAACCAAAAGAAATGCGATCCCCTCAGGGTCCTACATTTTGTCAAATTGGTCAGCGCTGTGTAGTGCAAAAAGCGCAAAAACTGCGCACTGGGCCCACAGGGGGGGTAGAAAAACTGCACGAAACGCACAGTGGGGCTAAAAAAGCGTGCCCAAAATTACGCTGCCGTGCGTGCTTTGTAGTACCCTGGATCATCCACTTCATAAGCTTCACCATACGCATAAAGTGAACCTTCTAGGATAGTGTGTGTTCAAGCTGTTGCATGTATGGTGTAGTTATGTTGTAGAATTATATGAATACTGTAGCACGAGCTCAGGGCCCCCGTCGGTAAAACAATTGTTTGGGGTTCAGTTCATCAGTGCTTTTTATTTTTTAGCCCTTCTTATAAGGTTGGGCAAGTCCCTTTAGCCTATTTGGCCTACCCCTGGACTGTAACATACATACACATGGTGGGTGGGTGGGTGGCAAGTAGAGTGGGTGTCCCTCCTATGGCGATTTGCAAAGAACCTAGCTATGAGCACTTTATTTGACGCCTCTCTCAACATCCATCACTTAAGCCCCAATAGTTTACATGCCACCAATGCAGCCTTCATCCTGCCCATGGCCGCCTTGTCTTTGCTCTCAATGAGGAAACCACTGCCCAGTGATCCTTTCATGCTGATCCCGATGGTCGAGGGGAGGCAGCAGCAGCAAGGCTCCATAAGCCCGACATGGTTGACGTCCTTGATGTCTGTACAGTTCATACAGCAACAATGTGGGGGCAGTATTTTGAATCAGTTCTGTGGTTGGGTACATACATATATTGTGCCACATAATCATCCATGCTTTATGTTATCAGATATTTGGTCTATATCAGGGTTGTTCAAGACGCTGCGTAGTGCGTCGCAGACGCAACGTTTGAGGGTCTGTTGCATCCTAAGACACAACGTGGGGAGGGTCCGTTGCGTCGCAATGGGTCGGTTATGGGTCGGTTGAGGGTCGGTTGCTTCTCAGGACGCAGGCTGTAAAATTGGTTGCGTCTCGGGACGCAGAGGTGGGGGTCCTCATGAACAACCCTGGTCTATATATATAACGGCTCTCGTGTGTAACATCCATCACATAACGGCTATAGCGGGTGTAACATAACGGGTATAACGGCTATAACGGCTATAGCGGGTGTAACATAACGGCTATAACGGCTATAACGGCTATAGCGGGTGTAACATAACGGCTATAACGGCTATAGCGGGTGTAACATATATAACGGCTATAACGGCTATAGCGGGTGTAACATAACGGCTATAACGGCTATAGCAGGTGTAACATAACGGCTATAACGGCTATAGCGGGTGTAACATAACGGCTGTAACGGCTATAGCGGGTGTAACATAACGGCTATAACGGCTATAACGGCTATAGCGGGTGTAACATAACGGCTATAACGGCTATAAACGGCATATAACGGGCTATAGCGGGTGTAACATAACGGCGTATAACGGCTATAACGGGTGTAACATCCATCACATAAAAAAAAGTCCTAGGCAGTGTGGCAAGCGATGCGTAAAATTGGCGGAGAGTGTTGGCAATGGTTTAGAGCAGACCGAAGCCAGCTAGTTACGAGACCGTTGGCTGACGTGTCAGGCTTTAGGCTTCATCTCGATCACACGTCAGTCACACAAACAAACAAATGTACAACGGGGTGACCCGGGTGGGGGGTGGGGGAGGGTGGGGGGGTAGCTTCGCAATTAAAGCTTAGCTAGTTTTTTTTTGAAAAAAAGGCAGATTACAGAATGGTCGACGTGCAGCCAGCTGTTCAACTGTTTTTTTTGGGGGGGGGGGGGGGGGGGGGGAAGGGGGTCAGGAAGGGGATGTGTGTGTTAGTGGTGGTGAAGTTGGGTCAGGAAGGGGATGTGTGTGGGTGGGGGGGTGTAGTGTAGTTGGGTCAGGAAAGGGTTGTTTCACATAATCATCAGTGCTATATGTTATCAGCCTTCTGGCCTGTATATATAACGCCTCTCTTACGTAACATCCATCGCAATGCCAGCATGTTTGTTGCACCCTGCTGCATGCATGCTAACATACTTAGTGCCTTAAGCAAGCAACTACATCTACGGTGCGCTCTGTATGTGCATGTGTGTGTATCATTGCAACCAAGCACACACTATGGAAACAGGTTTGGACGTTAAACGACATTAAACGACGTTATATGACATTAAAGCGAGTTAAATACAAGTTAAGCAGGTTAAACCAAGTTAGCTTAAATTATCAAACGTTATTCTCCCTCCACGACACCTCAAAAGGGTCAAACTCCTCGACCCCACCCCTAGATAAGCGTAAACACAAGTTAACACAGGTTAAAACCAGTTATCTTACTTTATGTTGCGTCTTGCATCGCGATATGCCATAACGCGACATTCCTATGCAGGGTCACAAGGAAAGCAACTGCCAGCCTAGGATTTCCCCGTCAGAATCGCAGGCAGACGACAGACTTCACCCCGGCTCATCCCGACGTATCATCCCGCGCAGGCAGACGACAGACTTTCATCCCGGCTCATCCCGACTTATCTTCCCCGCGCATGCTGTAAATCGCTGGCTTCGACACACAAATCCGCTAAATCGAAATCCGCGGGAGCATTAGCATCAGCGAGCAGCCAAGCAGGGAGCTATATGGAATGCTTACCATGGAGGAGCTCGCTTTCACCATGTGTGCCGTTTGTGCAGGCCGCAGTTAGGGCGCAGTAAACTTTTACCCCGCCCATCGTGCACAAACTCAATTAGTTAGTTGCTGGAGCGCAGCGTCCTTAGGTAGCATTTCCGGGCGCATGCTGTCTAGCGCTGGCTTCAACTCACAAAACGCACTTGCGTGTACTGCAAGCATCACTGCTTACCCTGGAGCTCGCTCGCAAGAGCAGCTACCCGCAAATTATATGGACAGTGGGGGTGGGGGTGGACAGTGTGTGTACACATGTATGCGTGTGTGTGGGGGGGGTGGGGGTGGGGGTGGGGGGGGTGGGCAGTGGTTGGCCTGGACAATGGTGGTGATGGTAGACTGCTTATGTGTGGGTGGGTGTGTGGGCGGGTGGGGGTGATAGTGGTCGACCTGGACAGTGGGGTGGGGGTGGACAGTGTGTGTACACATGTATGTGTGTGTGTGTGTGTGTGGGGGGGGGGGGGGGGGGGGGGGGGAGGCAGTGGTTGGCCTGTACAATGGTGGTGATGGTAGACTGCTTATGTGTGGGTGGGTGTGTGGGCGGGGTGGGGGTGATAGTGGTCGACCTTGACAGTGGGGTGGGGGTGGACAGTGTGTGTACACATGTATGTGTGTGTGGGGGTGGGGGTGGGGGGGGGGCAGTGGTTGGCCTGGACAATGGTGGGTGATGGTAGACTGCTTATGTGTGGGTGGGTGGGTGGGCGGGGTGGGGGTGATAGTGGTTGACCTTGACAGTGGGGGTGGGGGTGGACAGTGTGTGTACACATGTATGTGTGTGTGTGTGTGGGGGGGGGGGGGGGGGGGGGGGGCAGTGGTTGGCCTGGACAATGGTGGTGATGGTAGACTGCTTATGTGTGGGTGTGGTGTGTGGGCGGGTGGGGGTGATAGTGGTTGACCTGGACAGTGGGGGTGGGGGGTGGACAATGTGTGTACACATGTATGTGTGGGGTGGGGGTTGGGGGGTGCACCCCACGTGGGGCGGGGGGGGCAATATTGATGGTTAGCTTGATTGGTTACATTGATGGTAAGCTTGATTACATTGATGGTTAGCTTGATTAACAGCTGGAGCCTGTTAGCATGGACGGTAATATAAAAATGCATGCAATACCGTATGAATCAACAAAAATGTAACAAATCGGTGCCGCTCGTCCATCTACGATTTTATTACGTCCCCATGTCTCTGAAGTTAACTTAAGTAAGTTAGCGTAACTTAAGTTAACTTGACTTAACTCAACTTAACGTGTGTTACGTTAACTTGCGTAAGTTAAAGTATAGCTTAACTTAAATTCACTTAACGTGACTTAACCCCACTTAACTTGTCCACACGTTAATCAACGTTAATATAACGTCAAATGTCGTCCGTTAACTCTGTGTCAATAACGTGCATAGTTAATCTGTTTTAACTCCCTTTAACGTCCAACACTGTTTCCATAGTGACAGTGCAGACACCATGCACCATGTGAAGGTGGTGTGGGGGGGGGGAGGGTGTGGGGTGAGGGGTGGGTGGGGTCTGCGTGTGTGTGTGGTAGGTGTGCATACTCTATTAATTTGCAACCACATACATCTAGATTATCACTGTTCCTTTATTTTTATACACGTAGCAGCTTCTAGCCAGCTCCATTTTCCGGCCACTGGGTCTAGGCCAGAGATTTTGAAAGCATTGGAACACTGTTTTATTTTTGACCGCGAGCAGCAGCTTCTAGGTAGCTCCCCTGGCTGGCAAATCAGCCAAACCTGAAGCAACCTAGTGCACCTTGAAGCTGACGCAATCGGCTTTCTAGCGCTGCTGAATTTTTGAGGCTTAGACCAGTGGCTGGCTCAGGGAGCTGCCTAGAAGCTACTGCTAGTAGCCGAATAGAAACAAGGGCATTGGAGCACCCATCATGTAAGCTTTCTGGCTCACTATCTTGCTTCAGATTCGGCCCAAGGAGCTAATAGGAGCTGCTACACGTAGCCAAACAAAGAAATAGTGTTGGTTGCACAATCACAATCGCAGTTAGTAGTGCACAATCACAATCACAATCGCAGTTAAACAATCACAATCACATGTAACGCCCATGACAGTTGCAGAATGCTCAGAACGTACCATAGGCGTTGCTATAGCCACCGTAGAAGCACCATCCAATTGGGCAGCATACTGCAACACATCCGGGTACCCAGGGGATTGGGCAGTTAATCCCTTTGGCTGCAGGCATTTGTGTGAAGGTGTGTGTGAGGGAAAGGGGTGAGGGGGTCAATATATCTATCTATCTACCTATCTATACATTTGCCTTAGACTTGAATCCTTGAATTTCATTCCTATCCATACAGATGAATCCGAAAGCATAGAAGGCAAGGATGTAGATAGGGCCGAGGACTATATGAGAGAGTGAGCACTGCTAATTTGATAAGGGGTCTTCAGCACCCATTTATTTGGCTTACAAGGGTGCATTCTAGGTGGGATGGGTGCCGTAGGGGTGCAGAAAAGGGTGCCGAAGACCCCATATAATGATTGGATTGACTCCAACAACTTAGAGCTATATTACTAGAAAGAACGAGGGGAAGATCGAGACGAGGACGGAGAGTGGGACGCCGCGAGGATTTTGGCGGACGACAAGACACATTACGAGCTAGGTGGGTGGGTACGGTCTGCGTGTTCCGTGTTAGTGGGGGGGGAAGAGGAGGAGGAGTGGGGGTTGGGGTGTGGCGTGTGTGGGGTGTGTGTGGTGTGTGTGTGTGTGGGGGGGGGGGGGGGGGGGGGCAGGTGCCACCAACCGTACTTGAGATCTCAAGGCGATGGTCGCTGATAAGGACCTTTTGGCCAGTCAGACAGTTGGGGCAGAGCCCACAGCATGGCGGGTCAAACCTGCAGGCAACAAATGATAGGATTTAATTTCGAACAGTAGGCTGTCCTCGTGGCCAAATGGGTACTTAGGCTGCAAAACGGATGAAAACGGGTGCTAATAGCAATCCAGGGGATGATTTGGTAGTTGGATTTTCGACTTATGTCGGACTTTGGACTTCGTAGCTCGAATTGGGCCGGAAATCTTAGAATCCTGGGAGATTTGACCTGAGAACAAGTACGACCTCTGACCTCTGAACCCAATTCATCCCCTGAATTGCTATATAAGACCAGACTGCGGTCTCCGTGCTGTACCTCGACGTGCGCTAGATGGCCTGGCGTTTGCTACTTAGCCTGACTAAGTGAGTGGGATGATACTCACTTAGCTAATGATGGGATGATACTATAGGTGGGCGAAAGTCGCATCAGCGATTCCACAGTTTGGCAGTTATTAGGGGGCATTTTTCACAACGTGGAAAACCCTTTGAGCAATTACAAGCTTCAGACAAACTGGGGGAGACGAACTAATTCAGCTAATAAGACTTGCATCAGGGTGGACATCGGCCACTACTCTCGAAAGAGTCCCAAGCGCTGCGACCTCAGAACAAGGATAAGAACAAACCTGCCAACTGCATAACAGGTCGGTGGCAAGAAATCGAAAGTGAATAATGTGTGTTTGCTTACGAGTGCTCGAATTTGACCTTCTCCGATGCGACGAGCTGGCTCTTCTCTCCTTCCGCGTTATCGATCTTCTGCTCGGAGGGAGGGGAGACCTGGTTTCGGTTTGACACTGTAGAAGGGCTGCGGAAGTCCTTTGGAGGGGAGACCTGGATTCGGTTTGACATTGTAGAAGAGTTGCGGAAGTCGAGTGAAATGGTTGCGAAAATGTCCGACTCACAAATGGAAATGAACTAGCAAAAAAACTTATATACCACCCCGGCTACAGCCGGCTACAGCTTGTTTCGGCGGCGGTTAAATTTGGAGGGGAGGCCGTTAACCGGTGTTTGGTTTCTCCTGTCAAGCAAGCGTCGTCTGTCACGTGACCGGGGTTTGCGAGGAGGGGGGGATGACGCTGGCAAAGCACTAGACCAAATGACCGGCAGCTCGTGATCGCCTAGCCGTAGCTGCTGGCGCAGACGCTTGAGCAGCGGGGGAGCAGCGAGATATTCGTAACCTCGGAAGTCGGGACGTCAATAATTATTTTCACAGTGATGCGTACACCTACCTTCCTTCCTTGCTTCCTTGCCTGTACAATTCTGCGCTGTTTTACGCAATTCTTTCTCATCCCGCCACGACTCGCATGGTAAACCAGGGCCCATTAAACGCGTTCAAACATTCCAACAGGAGGAGAAAGGTGGCGAGAGGCGCGAACCAGCTAGAATTCAGATCGCTAGGGGAATTCGCAATGCTCCTTGTTCCCGTCCCCAGTTTTTTCTCCCCTTCTCCTTCCCCCCCCTTCCAGCACTGCGAATTCCCCAAGAGGCCAAGAGACACAAATAATGAAGGATCGGTTAAAGATTAACCATTCCGGTTAGTGCAAGGGGGCCTATCTGGGCCTATCCGCGCCGAAGATCTTCTATGGAGGGGGATTGGGGGGGAATGTCATTGTTTTTCTTCAGCTACGAACATCAGCTTCTAGGCTTCTCCCTGACTCATCCACCTGTCTGTTCGCCGATATTTCAACATGTGTAGTAGTGTGTCTAGTAGTAGTACTCGAGTAGATTACTGATGATGTCAGCGCGTCCATGTGTAGTAGCCCGCATTAGGTTTGGTTGGATAGACAGGCAGAGGAGCTGTCCAAAGCTGCAGGCTTGTACCTCAAAATAAAACACTGGAAAACATCCTCCTGTTCTCCTCACATTCCCGGAATGTGTAGGGGGGATTATCTGAAATTGTTAAAAGGGATAAGGGGGATTTCCTACGTGGGGTGGCAGTGTAGTGCGATGGCCCAGGTCAAACATTACGTGATGTGACCCCTAAAAGCCTTCCCCCAACTCCAGGTAGGAGTTCGGATACCGAGGGTTTAGTCGTGCGCTGTCTGTGGCGGTGTAGGAACAGCCTGGAAGGAACGCCATATTCGTCGCTTGCTGACTCGTTGTTTGTCCCAATCGGTTGGATCCGTCGGGTGGGCGTCGAGCCGTCGAGGCGTTGGTTGGGGATGAGCCGAGCCGTTAAGAGGGCGATGAGCTGTGTAGCAAGAGGCATGCTACTAGCCTATCTCGAGACTGTCTTTTCGATGTCCCCATAGCCTAGTTCGGCTTCACTGGTTTCGGAGCCACCAGCCCGGAGCCACCAGCCACCAGCCCTCGGTCCTCGATTCCAGGCTCAGGTACACGATCCGGTCTCCGGCAGGACGCAACCCCTGCCGGCCGGGCTCAGTCGGGACATCACCTCCGCCTACCGTGAACCGTGGCTCCTTCGAACCAAGTACTCTTCGACCGTTCTTGATCGTACTTCCTTGACAGACTCCCGCCTACAACTGGACGTCGTACACACCAACTTTACGTTGATGCATCGTGCGTGGTTGTTGTGGGAATCATATCCTTTCGACTCGAAAACACTACGGACCCTTGCCGGCAGTGAGATTCGAACCCCCCTTGATTTTCCTATGACCAGGCTCTGAAACCAGTGAAACCGAACTAGGCTATGGGGACATCGAAAAGACAGTCTCGACATGTCAAATTAGGCTAGTAGCAGGCTATCCTGCTACAAGCTGTTCGGTTGGCGAAGCGTCGATCGTTTGGCGAAGCGCCGTTGGGTATGTACTATGTAGGGCGCGCGTATTTAATCGGCGTTGAGGATGTTCCGAGTCTGCCCCTAACTGCCCCCTGGCCCCTGGCCCTGTCGTAAACCCTGGCGTCTGCTGCACTCGATTCCGGCCCATCTGTCGCTGCGATGAAGACAGAAGGGAACGGCGTCTGTTGTCAGGTCTCCCGCAGTCGCCCGTAGTTGCGACTGCGTGGGGGCGTGAACCGGCACCGAGACAAAGGGGACTGACACAGTACCAGTGACTTAGGGCCTGTTTCCACATGAGTTATGAGCGCAGTTATGAGTCATAACTTGCATAACAGTCGGAAACACTCGAATGCCAGCGCAGTTTAGGGTAAATCTTCTGGCTAAACCCTTAACTGCGAGCATGGTTATGGAACGGAGGTGGGGGGGCTCCGTTATCTATCTATCTATCTATCTATCTTTACTATTAAAGTTGCATTGTCCGTCCGTCCGTCCGTGCGTCCGGGGCCCAGGGCTTAACTGGCAATGGTTCCGCTTATCTGGCAAGCATTTTCCTGCTGATCTGGCTCATTTTCGCCTCAAGTCGTCGACTGCTGATCTGGCACATTTCCACCTCAACCCAGTATTTTCAAACGCTGCACTCTTTCACCTCCCCAGAAGATTTCAAACCCGCATCTTTCACCTGCTTTCACCTTGCGACTGCGCCCAGCGCGCTCTTTGCGCGCAGCGATCTGACGATGTCTTGGCCCACACCGCAATAGGAGCTGTGCTCCCTCAACCAAGCATGTTTGTCTTCAACTATTTCTCCATTCCCGGATTTACACGCGCACTTCTGCAGTCCACTAACTTCGATGTGAGCTCTTGCTGACCTAACCTTACTTGCTGCTCTCCCCGTCACAACACTCTCTTCTCCTTCTCCTGCTATCACTCCTGCTTGCTCGCTGTCTGCTTTTCAATCGCGTGATCGCCAGCTCCTCGCTAAATCTTTCAATCTACACAAGCCATGGACCAGCCCCTGGGAACCTCAAATCAGCGATAGGCCAAACCTCAAGTCGCTTATGAGCGCTCACTCAGAAGCTACTCCTCCACAAGTATTACAATTGCTGCCGTTGGATTGAATGCTTCACGCCCTTTTTTCACTCTCACAGGAACAAAGCTCTGACAAGGCGCGCTTAGGGCAGCCATTGCTTTGCTCTGGGCGCGAATGCGTGCCCTTCTACCTCCCTGCCGGCATCAATGCCTAACAATTTCGTGTGCATATTGTTCCCGGACCTGTCACTGGCTGTCAGTGACAGACTGACAGCTGCTCCCTGCTTTTTCCCCCAAGCCTTTAATTCCAGCGCGGGCTTAGCTGATACCTGACGGGGCATCGCATTTATTCCTGCAGCGATGTGTCTGCTTAGTACGAAACGAGCGACTCTTTGGTTCACATGAGTGCGGTGGGGTGGGAAGGGTCCGCTCGCGAGATGCTGCGCCCAACATGCTCCTTGGATGCTATTTCCCCTTGCCCTCTAACTTCGGTCAAACCTAAAAGGCATCGTCTTGATTCCTACAACGCTATGTCCGTTTTCCAGGACTCAAGCTGCTCTTGGGGGGGGGGGGGGGGGGGGGGCATACATGCATGGGGGGTGGTTGGTAATGGTGTTGCATGTACATTTGTGTTGTGGCCATCTGCCACTCCAAGTGTTCAGTGTGATGGGGAGGATCATGGCAACAGTGCACGATGACACGCCACCTAATGGGAATGGGGAGGAAAATGAGTGGGTGGGTGACAATCCATAAGTCCTTCCATTGGGGGGTGGGGGCGGGGGGGAGGGAGGGGGGCTGCCGTCGGTACGACGGGCTAAATGCCCTAGTCATAACTACGCTCGCAGTTATGTGCCACGTAGGATCCGGAGGTGCCACGTCAATGTTTTTTGAAAGCTGGGCGCTGTTTGGATATCTGCAGATTAGCCTCGGGATTAGGCTTGATTACAATAGAGTTTTGATTTTAATCACCCCGAGCATTCGCAGCGGGCTCGCAAACATGGAAAACGCTGGAAAACTGGGGCCTGCCCGGCCTGCCGATAGTTCCGGAACCCGCCAGATCAGCCTTCAATTCCTGTCATCGTCCCGGCAGCGAGCGCGAGCGCTAGTCAGGCGAGTCCACTGCATAGACCTGCATAGACCCCTGCGTGCTTGCTATTCCTTGACCGGTGCCTTCCAGCCTTTGCATCATCCTTCAATTTGACAGTTGCAGAAATAAGTTGAAGTTTCATTGCATTTTCGCGACAACAGAAGGCCAGGTTAAAAGCAAGACGTGCGAAGGATAAAAGAGGAAAGAACAATTCCAGGTGAACGAATTAGAGAGCTGGTTGAACATTTGTTGGTTGTCCAGGCTGTCCGGCGAGATAACTGGGCTCGTGTTTCCACATGCCGTTTGACGGAAAGTTATCATAACTGCGCTTCAATTCTGTATTGCCGGTGTACCGGAACTATAACTTTCCTAACTCATGTGGAAACAGGCCCTTACGGGGCATGTTTTGAGTTTGTTGATTTTGCAGTGAGCGCCATATTTGGGCCCCTGGAAATATGGGCATATGGCTGTTGCAGATATCCAGGAAATGTCCAGGCTCATATCGGTGCTGGTCGACCCCCTGTCAAGCCCCACGCCAAATTCGCCAAGGCTCCAAGTTGCTGATTTTAGTGATCTTCATGCCTCATATGTATTACAACTGTCAACTTCGTTTTTTTGTAAAAAATGCCCCAAACTGTGACCTGAAAGTGGGGGGGAAAAAAAAAACGGAAGGTAAAAACCCAAAGTGCTGTCAAAACCGGAGGTTTTTTGAAGGAAGAAAAAAAGGTCTGCCGGTATTAAAAAATGGCCTGAAAAGTGGCCGGAAGGGTAAAAACCAGAGCTCCGGTATGGCCAGCCAATCTCAGGAAGGCCATTGTCCTACCCTGATGGTAGGGGTTTGGCAATATGGGGTTGGGGGTAGGCAGTAGGGTGTGTGTATAAAAAGGCATATGTGGCGGATGGGGCACATGAGGACTGAAGTAGACATGTATTGGTAGGTAGAAGGTAGTAGGGTTGTGACTTATGCAGTTATGTAACAATGTTTGTGTGCGTGTGTAGGCCAGGGTAGGACATTTCATCCATTTCTGTCCAAAAATTCGGGAAAGAACCGGCCGAAATAAAAGAGACTGCGGTCTGACTGCAGTTAATTGTCGATTTAGCTGAACTGGAACCCACAAGTCCGGACGACGAGTTGCGGTCCTACTACAGAAAAATCGCGAATATGTAACCAGAATCTGCTGGGCACAGCCGGGCCAAATGCCTGAGGGTCTGGGGGAAGCTATCACATCTGAATTAACCTACCAAGTGGGGGAATGTGTGGCCAAGTCTGTTTGTCTTGTAACGTCAGTTTTGCCTTATAACTTTAACTTGGGTACATGCCTCCAGCCAGGAACTTGGCTGCTAGCCATCTTAACCAGTATAAGCAAAATTTGGCTTGTAAACCCTTAACCCCAACCCCAACCCCTAACGAGTTCTATTTAACCCTGGGGAATAACAGTGCTGTCTGGCAGGCAGAAAAAACACAACATTCAGAGTCACAACTGCGGTTCAGATTTTGGGGGGAAAACCTGACTGCAGCAAACGAAACAGTAGTGCGGTTCTCCCACAAGAAACTCAGTGGCAACTATCCTACCCTAGTGTAGGCCAAGGCGCAAGAGGTGCATGGGGTGCTTGGGAACAGCAGTAGGGTTATTGGGCTACCCCTAGAATGTAACACTAAAGAGTGAGCATAACAAACACTAGACCAATGGGCATATCGAAAATGCATCTCAAGATCAGGTTACTCCAGGAGGACCCGCAGCTCTGCTGCCTGAGACACAAATTGTACATCCTGAGATGCAACCAATTTCATAGCGTGCGTCCTGAGACGCAGCCATTTTCATAGCCTGCGCCCTGAGATGCAACCAATTCCATAGCCTGCGTCCTGAGACACAACCAATTTCATAACCTACGTCCTGAGACGCGACCAAATCTTTAGCCTGCGTCCCCATACCCCCCCCCCCCCCCCCCCCTCCCCCCTCCCCCCCCCTGTCTCCCCTCCACATGTGACTCCATCTCATTGCTTCTAGATTGTCTCACTGCATCTCATTGCTTCTAGATTGTCTTACTTGCTGCGGCTCATTGCTTCTAGAGATTGGTCTCTCTGCGAGGTGGCCGACTGCAAATTCGAGGCCAATAGTTTACTTTGGACTTTAAGCTGAGTGGCTCAGTGACTCTCTGGCAGGGCATGTGATGACGCAGTGAGGCTCAGTGGGACACAGTGAGAAGCATGCTATTCAAGTGAGACACAACTGACCTACTGAAGCTGCGTCTGCGATGCAACCAACCCTCGCAAGCTGTGACTGCGATGCAACCAACCCTTTGAAGCTGCGTCTGCGACTCAACAGACCCTACCCACATTCCGTACAGGGTACTACTAAGCGCGCGCGGCAGCACAGTGCCGCGCTGCCTTTTTGAGCCCCTCTGCACGTTTCGCGCAGTTTTTTCAACTCCCCTGTGGGCGCCAGCGGCGCAGTTGTTTTTGGCGCGCTTTTTGCACTAAAAAGCGCTGACCAATTTGACGTTTGTGCGCTTTAGCGCTGACCAATTTGGCAAGAAGTAGTACCCTGGACTCAACGGACCCTTCGACGTTGCGTCTGCGACGGGGGATGCAGCCTCCTGAACAACCCTGCTTGAGATGTCAAGATACTGCATCTTAGGTACATTTACCGGAGATGTAGAATAGTAGCAGGCTATCCTGCTATAGCATAGGCTTCCGAATGTCAGACGTGGATGAGAGAAGCTGCATTGTGATTCTGAATTGAAACTGATCCTTTATTTCCCACTCCCATCCCCAATTAGAGTTTATCACACTTGGTGGATGCAGGACTGGACGGGACTGCCCCTTTCTATATATTTTGCATGGAACTCAGGCTTCCTCCCAAACGCGTACAAACAAACTCACATAAAGATACACACCGATACAACATATGCATGGCCCACACCCCACATGCATGCAATAGGATGCAACACACACATATTACACACAACCTCACATGCAGACAGACTGAAACAACACATGCATGGCCCACACCCCACACCCACATACATGCGATAGGATGAAACAAACACATACTACTCACAGCCTCACATGCAGACAGATGGATACAACGCATGCAGAGTGTGACAGGACAAGCTAGTAGGTAGAGCAAGGCAGGTTTATGTTATCTAAAGGGGGGTGCGGGAGATGTTGAGCAGTAGATGGCTACAGTAATAAGTAACCATCAATCCCCGTTATGACGAATGGCTCAATGCCAGAGCTCCTCGGACAAAGAAGGTGCCGGGGTTAAAATTCCTAAGGGTCGTGCTTTATTGCTTCGCAGTCGCTGGCACACCGCCATGGTAGCTTTGTTTTCCAGGTTAAGTAGCAGCCCGTTCCCTCCGCTGTAAGACGGGGCCTCTCTCCTAATACATGCCCCCACCAGGCTTTATCATTACTTTGAAGTAACCATCGAGGCATCAACAGCTGACGGTAGATTGAAGCAGAAGAAGAGACCAGGACAGCCAACATAAAAAGGGGAAAAAAAAAAAAAGCTAAAGGGGGGGACAGCTCTGCAGCTCAACCAGGCTAAGGTAATGATAACCGCCCAAGTGGGGCGTGGTGTTAAGGGGGAAACCGGTCGTACACGGGCAGAGAACGCGTCTACCCCAGCTCGACTGGACAAGCTACGCATGCCCCGGTTGACAACGACCCTGCAACGCTAAGCGGTAAACCGTAGGGGGAATCGAACCCCCGACCCCCTTTTGTCCTTAAAGCGATTTGGCAACACCAACTAGACCAATTGATTCGCTGCAAGGGGCTTTCAACCAGGCGCTACTCTATTCATGAAAAGGCTACTGAGGCCTTGTGCCTTCAGCTTGGCCCCCCTCATATCCATAAGCTGCCTGCTCCTGCTCCGACGTCAGCTGCATGGCCGCGCCAGCAACATGCCAGCTGCGGTAGTGTGCCCCCTGTCCACTGCCGCCTGATGGATCATCCCTTCTAGGCAGCAGATGCAGTACGCTAAAAACTCTCTGACTCTGAAGCCTCAACCAGGCCACTCTTACATCCTCAGAGGCTGCGGAGGCCTGTGTCTTCAGCTGCATGGCTGCTGCCTGCAACATGCAGTTGGGTGTTTGCCTTGTCTGCTTCCCCTGCTTGGATCATCCCTTCAAGCAATTGCACGCGACCCTCAAAACTCTCTGACTCTGCAGCTCAACCAGGCTATTCTACTTCTCAGAAGCTGCAGAAGCCTGTGCCTTCAGCTTGGCCCTCATATCCAAAAGCTGCTGCTCCTGCTCCGGCCGTCAGGCTGCATGGCCCCCGCCGCAACATGCAGTTGGGCGGTTTGCCCTTGCCCCACTTCCCCTGCTCGGCCCATCACTTCTATTAGATGCACGTGGCCCTCGAAAACTCTCTGACTCTGCCAAGCTAAGTGCGCCAGAAGTGCTATGGCAGGCTTGGGACTGCCACCTATCTTTAGGGTACTCCTCAGCAAGGGAGAGGAGGTGTGAGCTTGGGTTCAGAGAGCCGAATGCTCATGGCACATTTAAGAGCGGTGTCCGCCTTCATCGTAGCGTTTGGGTTCGCAGAGCCATAGCGGCTCATGTTGCCCCCACCCTGCGTGGTGGTGGTGGGTGGTGTGGTGGGGTGGTGGTGGGTGGGTGGGAGGGATTTTAATGTGTGTGTGGGGGGGCTGTTGTGTGTGTTGTGGGGGGGGGGAGCGTGGGAGGATGAGTGGAGGATTGAGAGTGAGGGTAGTGAGTGTTGGCGTGAGGTGTGCTGATTGTTTGGGTTGCCTTAGGGTGTGTGTGCGCCTGGGATTTGTAGGGGGCTGAGGGTCCAGTGGGCTAGCCTTCGCTCCCCCAAAAAAAAAAAAAACCCCCCCTTTTCTTGTTTTTGGGAAGGCCATTATACCCCACACCTGCACACAGGCACATTAGCATTGTAAATATGTGTGTTCAGTCCCGCAGGGTATACAGAAAATTTAGGGGGGGCCCCGAAGTACTGAGGTGTTTTGTGTTGTGTGTGTGTTGTGTTTGTGCTATGGGTGACATAGGCTTCCCGTGCGGCCTGATTGGTAGTCAGGCGTTCCTCTTCAAGAAGGTAGATCTGGATCGCGGAATTTGTGATGCGCAAAAAAGGGCAGGACAGGGTATTGCAGGACAGTAGTGGATAGGGCGGAAAAGGGCGATGGGCGCGCAGGTAGAATTCGAAATGTACGGCCATTGGATGTTCGCTTGACCGCCACGCCACCTTCGTTTTTAGTGATGATAGGCGTCGTTGAAGAAGAAGAAGGAAGAAGAAGAAAGAAGAAGAAAGAAGAAAGAAGAAAGAAGAAGAAGAAGAAAAGAAGAAGAAGAAGAAGGTAGGAGGAGGAGGAGGAGGAGGAGGAGGGAGGAGGAGGAGGACGAGGAAGGAGGAGGAGAAGAAGAAGCAAGGAGAAGGAAGAACATACATGAATAAATAATGAATAACATTTTTTTTTTTTTTAAAAAAAAAAAAATCAATATGCGGATATATGAATATAAATATGAACAAGACGGGTTGCAGATCAACTCGTGTCTGTATCTCACGCAGAGGGTGGCTCAGATCTTTCAGGTTGGCCTCAGCTAACGCCAGCTCAGCCTCGGCGTATTCTTTAGAGCGATGCGACCCTGAGAGCTACACCCCAGCCCACAATGAGGCGCAGTTAGGTAGGTGGGCGCAGCCCTGCACAAATTGAATTGGAAATGAGTACGCCCATGCCATAAGGCGTGAGACTGAGCATGGAACCCCCCGTTTGCATGGGGCATGTGTACATAATGGAGAAAGCTACCATGTTGGGTTTATTTGGTTTTGCAGAACTTCTGCGCCTGAGCTTGGAGAAGTACCGAACCCGTACCAGCACGGAGGGAAGGCTCTCTACCTCTTTCCAAGGCGGCAAATCTGAGACTATCCACAATGGAGGCACAGTCGGGAAGGTGGGCCGCAGCCTGCAACAGTTGAGGCACCAGATTTCCGTAGCGTCAGCTGGCATCGCAACATGGTGCAACCCCGCCCAAAGCCTAATTTATAGAATTGGGTGCAATAGATCAGGCACAAGCACAGGCAGCGGCAAGAGGTCACCCCAGCCACAATGGGGCGCAGTTTAGGCGAGGGTGGGCGCAGCCCGCAAACAGTTGAGCATCAGATTTGGGGTTTGATGACAAGTGGGACACAGTGCAGGAGTGACACGGGGGCGTTTGAAGGCTGGAGGTGGCCACTGCTAATTTGTGAGGCCTTCATCACCCTTTTCGGCACCATTAAAGCACCCTGTCCACCCCAAAAGCACCCTTTCAAGCAAAATACAAAGGGTGCCGAAGACCTCCTTAATAAGTAGTTAGGTCATTGAAGGAGGAGGCTGTATTTTTAAATTTATTTTAGGATTTTTTTTTTTTCTTTTTTTTTGGCAGGTGTCGCCCAAAAGGTGAGTACCTACCCCCTTGGCGGCTACTCAACCCCTGATTCAGGAAAACCCGTTTCCGGTAAGCCCACAGCATAGCGAGCCGCAAAGCAAGGAGCCCTGCTGGGCGTCGGAGGGGCCAGCGCCCGTCCCGATATCGGGGGTCAGGGGTTGTCGCACTTCGACGAATGGCCGACGCTAGGTCGAAAAAAGAAAACACTGGGGTGCTCATGGGGTGACTGGTGCCTGAGTGAGGAGAGTGACAAGACATATTGAAGAGTGGGGCAGTCCCTAGGTGTGTTGTGCCATAGAACTAATGATGGGGGTGACCCGGCTAGCCATTAGAGGGTGGTTATTGGAAAGGGGAGGTGACCATCAAGAGGGGAGGGTGATTATTGAAAAAAAGAGGAGGGTGAAGAATGCCCGATGGAGGGGAGAAGTGTGCCTGCGATGGTGAGGAGAAGATGACAAGAGCGATGAGAGAATGGAGTCCCAGTGGTGAATTGTGGTGCCCCGGAATAATATGGGGGTGACAGCTAGCGCATTGAAGGTGGTTATTGGGAAAAAGGGAGGTGATCATTGAAAGTGGGGGATAATTAAGAGGGAGGGTGAGACTGGGGCAGAAAGGTGCCTGCTTGGAGTTTTGGGGAAGGGGCAGAAAACCAACAGTTGAGGGGGGAGCGGGGAAAAAAAAAAACAAGGGGCGGGGTGTAATAAATAAACCCCTTCGAAACCAAATTTGAAGAGGTCAGGGTCAGGTTGTGTGCGGAATAATATGGGTGTGGACGGCTGGTCATTAAGGGTGATCCTTGAGAGCACAAGTGACCGTCCTTTCAAATGAGAGCGGATGCCGGGATTAATTGAAGAGAGGGTGAGGATCGATGGAGAGAGTGGTGTCTGAGTTGAGGAAGTGAGCAAGAAGAGTGTGAGAGGAGTGGCGAGGGATGGTGAGTTGATTCCAATATTTGCAGTGGGTAGATGTCAATTGAAGCCCTCCGTGTGAATCTACAGCGGATGTTCTTGCGATTATTTAGAGTGCGGGCAATTCATTTGGCCTAGCAGGCGTACCCCTGGACTGTAAAACAAAACGCCCATAGAGGGGGGGGGGTTTAAAAGGGAAAAAAAAAGTGGATTATTCTATGTGGTGAGTGAAACCCAGCCCGTGATTGTTCTGTGGATGACGCTGATAGATAGGTTTGTTTTCTCTACCAGTAGCGATTGCCTACGCCTGGACCCCTGTTTTAGGCCAAACCGTTCCCCGCTACGGATGAGACGTCGAATCTCCCCCGCTCCCCGCCCCCTGACTTCCCCCTAAAGCACTTCCCGGCCCCTCCCCGGCCCCCCCCTGAGCGCGCCCCTAAACACTCGGCCCCCTCCTCGGCCCCTGACTTTCCCCTTAAACCACTCTTATTAGACGACTCCCGGCCCTCTTTCCCCTGAAGTTTGTGGTCCCGCCCCCTGGGCTCCCACTAAACACTCGGTCTCCCTCCTGTCGCAGGCCCCCCTGACTCCCCCTAACACTCGGCCCCTCCCCATCCCCCCCTTGACTTCCCCTAACACTCGGACCCACTTTTCCGGCCCCCGCTAAACATCTGCCCCTCCCCGGCCCCCCTGACTTCCCCCTTTAAATACTCGGCCCCTCCCGTCTGGCCCCCCTGGACCCCCCTAAACACTATTCGGTCCTCCCCGGCCCCCTGACTTCCCCTAAGACACTCGGCCTCCCGTGGCCCCGGGCCCCCCTGACCCCCCGTAAACACCGTGCCCCTCCTCCGGCCCCCCTTCCCTCCCCTCAAAACACTCGGGCCCCTTCCCCGCGGACCTCCTGTTCTCCCACTCCAGTTACACCTGTGCTTCTCTCTGGTCCCGCCCTGCCAATCCGCCCTACAAGCTCGGCCCCTCCCGGACCCCATTGTCTCCCACTAAACACTCGGCCCCTCCCCGGGACCCCCTGACTCCCCCCAAACACACGCCCCTCCCAAGCCCCCCTGAACTCCCCCTAACAATTTCGCTGACTCCCCCAAATGTGCAGTGACCCTCTTAAACCCACAGAAACCCTGACTCCCAAATGTGCAGTGCACCCCTAACCTTAAACCCTGCACTCCCAAATGTGCAGTGACCCTAAACCCTAAACCCTGACTCCGCCAAATGTGCAGGGATGTGACCCTAATACCCTAAACCCTTCGCTCCGCCATACCAATGTGCAGTGACCCTAAAACCACCTAACTCCTCGCGCGCGAATATGCAGTATGAAAGCCCGTTTCAGCACTACACCAGGGATTAGAACAGTAATGACTCTGGCTATTGTTTTAGTGTCTCTTCACCTGACAAATACGTGCCAGTGTGCGTAGATCTTGGTTGT
>JAJSRW010000700.1:10000-27759 GCA_022414725.1 Microglena sp. YARC | reverse complement strand
GTTTGGGGGTACGGGTTGATGTTTGGTGTAATGGGTTGGTTTTGGTGTAATGGGTTGGTTTTGGTGTATGGGTGGTTTGGGTGTATTGGGTTGGTTTTGTGTATGGGTTGGGTTTGCGGGGAACGGGGGTTGGTTTATCGGTTGTTTGGGGTACGGGTTGTGTTGGTTTGTTGTATGGGTGGTTTGTGTGGGTAAAACGGGTAGATGGTTTGTGTTTAGAGTGAATGTGTTTGCGTTTTAGAGGGAGGGTACTGGGCATTTGGTTTTATTTTTGGTGTATTGTTGGTTTGGTGTATGGGTTTAGATTACTGATGGGGGTACAGTTAGATTTTTAGGTTGGTTTGGTGTTAAGGGTTGGGTTGTGTATGGGTTGTTGCTTTTTGGATGGTATGGCGTTGGTTTGTGGTACTGGGTTTGGTTTTGTGTGTATGTGTTGGTGTTGGTGGTATATGATTGGTTTTGAGTATGTGTTGGATTTGGTGTACTGGGTCTGGTTTCGTGTATATAGTTTGGTTGGTTTGTGTAATGGGTTGGTTTGGGGGTAACGGGTTGTGGTTGGTTTGGGTACCAGTGGGGTTGGCTTTTTGGTGCGGATATGGGTTTGGTTTGGGGGGTACCGGGTTGGTCTTTAATGTGATATTGGTGTATGGTTTTGAAGGTTGTTGGTTGTAGTGGGTGTTTAGTTGTTGGGGGCGTAGGTGGCTAAGTGGGGCTTGGTTTAGGTGTATGGCTTGCGTTTTTGCGGTGTATGGGATGGTTGGGGGGTACGGTTTGGTTTTGGTGTGTAGTGGCATTGGTTTGGTGTTAAATGTGTTGGTCTCTTGGGGGTACGGGTTGGTTTGGGTGGTTATGGTTGGTTTAGGGGTAACGGGTTGGGTGGTTTAGTGTATAGAGTGTGTATGGTGTTTTGGTGTATGGGTTGGTTTGGGGGTACGGGTTTGGTGTATGGTTTTTGGTTATGTGTGGTTGGTTTGGTGTATGTTGTCATTGTAAATGGTTGGTTGTGGTGATAATGTGTTTCGGTTCTGGTCGTAAATGGGACTTGGGTTGTTGTGTAATTTTGTGTGTTGGTCTTTGGGGCAAACGAAATGGTCTGGGTTCTGGGTTTGTGATGTATGTGTGTTTGGTGTAGTGTATGGTTTTGCGTAATATGGGATGGTTGGTGTCATGGGTTGGTTCTGGTATTTGCGGTTGGTTTGGGGGGTATGGGTTGGTTTGGTGCTATGGGTTGTTTGGGGGTACACCGGGTTGGGTTGACTGGTATTGGGGTGTACTGGAGTTGCGTTTGGGGGTAGGGGTTGTGGTTGGTTTGGTGTAGGGTTGGTTGGGGGTGGCCGTTGGCTAACTGTTTGTTTTACGTGTATGGTTGTTGGGGCTTGGAGCGGGGAATACGGGTTGGGATATATTTGGGTGTATCCGGGTTGGGTTTTGGTGTATGGGTTGGTTTGGTGTATGGGTTGGTTTGGGGTGTATGGTTGGTCGGTGTATGGGTTTGGTTTGGTGTATGGGTTGGTTTGGTGTATGGTTTGATTTTGGGGGTCGGGTTGCGGTTGGTGGTATGGGTTGGGTTTTGGAGGTACGGGTCGGCGTCTAGTTAATAAGGGTCCTTATGGTGTCATGTGGATGGTATCTATGTCAATGGGTTGCGATTATTGTTGTGTAATGGTTGTGGAGTCTTAATTGGGGGTATGGGTTTGGTTTGTGGTCGTATGAATTGGTTTAGGCCCGTAACAGGTTTTAGGGTTATGGTTTTGGTGTATGGGTTGGTTTGGGGGTATGCGGGTTGGGTTGGTTTGGTGTATGAGTTGGTTTGGTGTATGGGTTTTGGTTTGGTGTATTCGCGTTTTGGTTTTTCGGGGGTACGGGTTGGGTTGAAGAATTGGTGTTTGGGCTCTTCTGTTTGATTTCGCGTGAAGGGTTTGCTTTTGTTTATGGTTAGGTTTGGTGTTGGGTTGGTTTGGTTATTGGTGTGGTTTTGGGTGTAATGGGTTGGTTTTGGTGTAATGGGGTTGGTTTTGGGGGTAGCGGGTCTGGAATCTATGGATTGTAATGGGTTGTTTTGGGGGGTATTGCGGTGTTAGGCGTGTACATGGTTTGGTAGTACTGGGTTGGGAGGTTTAATGGGGGGGCAACGGTGTTGTGCTCTGGTTTGTGTGATTGGGTTGGTTTGGCGGGTACGGGTTAGTGTTGGTTGGTGGTATGGGGTTGCGTGATTGGTGTACTGGGTGATGTTGGCGGGGTGACGTGGCTTGAGGTTAAATGGTTTTTGGCTGTAATGCGGATGTGGCTCCGGATTCTCGAACTCGGATTCCAAGATCTATGAGATTTTATTGTATGCTGTTACAATGATTGGTATCGTCGTACTGGGTATAGAGGGAGTTGTGGCGAGGTTGCTACCACCCACTGGTGGGCTTCCGCTGGCGACGTAGGCTGATACTTGTTGATGTGGGATTATTGCGAGAGAGCAAAATGACGGTTCCGCGTATTAGGTGTTACAGGTGTGGGAAATTTCCGAGGGCATCCGGGTTGGCTCTGTTTGAGTTGGTGTCCGTGGGTCCTGGTTTGGGGCGTACGGGGGTGGGTTTGGGTTTGCAGGCTGTATGTGTTTGTTTTTAGGGGTATCCGGGGAGGTCCTGGCCATTCGTAATGGGTGATGTGGGTCCGTTTTCCGCCTCCTTGTGGTTATCTTTGGATTGAGTGTTGTTTATTGGGGCTCTTATGTCTCTTTGCTGGTTGTACTGGTAGGGGATAAATAGTTGAGATGGTCAGCTATGGTGTTGGTTCCCGTCGTGTGTATGGGATTTGGTTTGTGTGATAGGGTCTTGATATCCGTGGGGCGGTACCGGGTTCGGGCGCATTGGTTGTATTGGGTTGGGGTGAGGATGGGCGTTACCGCAGAGGTTATTGGGTTTGGTTTAGGCAATAATATGGGGTGGGTTTCTGGGAACGGTAGATTAGGGGTCTTGGTATTCGGGTAGTCACTCCGTGTTAGTAATTTAGGGGGGTGCTACGGAGGTTTGGGGTTAGTCGCAGTCTCTCTTTGCATGTTAATGTGGATTATCGTAGTTGTTATTGGAGAGACAATGTAGCATAAGTTTGTCTGTTGCCTTTTGTGTGGTATGGTGTAGGACTCTTTTTGGTGTTATAGGGCTCTACGGTTTGGTGTATCGGGTTTGTTTCGTGGTATGTGATGTGTTTGTGGGTTTGAGGCGTGTATTCGGAGGTGTGGGGGTTGAGTGTTAGGGGAGTGGGACGAGTGTTCTCGAAGATTTGGGGAGGTGGGGACGGGCTTCGGGTTGCGTTGTTCGCGTGTATGAACGTGTGTGTTGCGTTTATGTCAGGTCGGGAACGGATGGATTTTTATTGGAGTTGCGGTATCTTTATGTGGTATTCGTGGCGCTTTTTGGTCTTGTGGCTCAAGGTTAACGGAGAAATTCTTTAGGGTTGTGTGTTTCCCGGGCGTGTAATGTGCGTTGTGCTTTGGGGGTTTCTCGGTTGAGCACGGCTGTCGAGGCTCTAATGTTTTGTGTTGTTGGTTTAATAATAGGGATTTTGGTTAGAGTGGCTTACAGTGGTTGTAGTTGGTTGTGTGAATGGGACTCTGACGGTTTGTGTATTACGGGTATTGGTTTGGTCGTATGGGATCTAGAGCTATATGCGTGTACGTATTGGTTGGTACTCTGGATAGATTAAGGTGTGGTTAGGTTTTGTATAGATCGGAACCTGTCGTATCGGTGGTATTATGTGTGTTGTGTGTAGTTTTGGCGGAATTTGTGTTGTGGGGGTATCGGGAGTTGGGTTTGGTGGCATATGTGGTTGCGTTATTCGGTGGGTGAGGTGTGCTTGGTTTCGCGAGTTTGGTCGTATGCGTGATTGCGCTCGTTGGTGTATGAGGGTTGTTTTTGGTGGTAATTGGTGTTTTTGGTGGCCTATTTAAGGGTGCTAGAGGTCGGTTTATGTTCGAGTTTCGTACTGGGTTATTAAGTTTTAGGGGGTATCTTTGTGTGTGGGTAATTTTGTGTATAGGGTTGGTTTTGGGGGTACGGGTGGTTCGGGTTTTGGTGTATCGGGTTTGGGGTTTAGTGTGATTGGTTTGGTTTTAGTTGTATGAGGGTTGTGGTGTAGGGTTGGCATTTGGTTGGTACTGCCCGGGTTCGGTTGGGGGTATGGGTTTTTTGGTCTGGTTTGTGAATGGGTTGGTTTGGGGTGTATCGGGTTGTGCTTAGGTTTGGTGTATGTGTGGTTTGGTGTATCGAGGGTTGGTTTTTGGGTGACAATGGGTTGTTTGGGGGTACGGGTTTGGGTTGGTTTGGGTGTATGGGTTATGTTTGGGTGTAGTAGTTGGGCTTTGGTTTTGGTTGTACGATGGGTTGGTTTGGTGTATGGGTTGGTCTATTGGTTGTATGGGTTGGTTGGTGTATGGGTTGGTGGGGGTCACTTGGCTGTATCTGGGTTGGTCTAAGGGTTGGGCAGCGGTCGTGTTGGGTTACGGAGGGTGTCATGGGTTGGCTTTGGTGTGAACGGGTTGAGTCTTTGAGTGTAATGAGTTGGGTTGGTTTGGTGTAGGGTTGGTTTAGGGTTGGGGTACGGATTAGGGTTGGGGTAGAGGGTTGGGTTGGTGGGAATGGGTATGGGCTTGGGTTTGTTTGGGGGTACATTTGGATTGGGGTAAGGGTATGGGTTGTAGATAATTTGGGTTTGGTTGTTTCGGGGTAAACACCCAGCTGGCTTCTGTGGTTGGTTAGACGTAGTACACGGTTGTGTTGGGTTGTGTTGGGTTGGGGGTTCAGATTGGATTGGTTTTGGGTTAGTACAGGTAGGGTTGGTACTTGGGTGTAAGACAACCCAAAAAGCAAACAACAAATCAAGCGGCTTACCCATGTCGTTGGTAAAGCTCTTACATTGAATTGAAAATCTGAACAAAGTGGGGGTTTTTACCTAGCTTCGTGCGTTTTGAAAACCTCCTCATTAGGGAACAGCGTTTATAGCTTTTTATAGCTGTGTGTTGAAGATTGTAGCACGTTAGTTTAGCGGTCCATTTAGGGCAAGACTTTATGTTATATTTCTTTTATAGGGCGTTGGGGCTTGAAACGGGGGGCGAAAAGTAGTGATCGCTATCACACCAAACAGATACCACCACCACCACACTCACCGCACCCCAAAACAGTGCCTTTCCTCCCCTCCAAAAAACTGCCTAAACCTGTGTCCCACGCCTCCGTTTTAACAGTGTAACACCGAGTGGCTCGCCAAGCACACTACAGATGCTGTTAGGGATCAGATGGAGTAGAGGTAAATTTAAAATGCGTAACAAATCAGTTACAATCAGGTACAAATCAGCGCTCTTTACAAATCAGGTACAATAATCAGGGCTAACACTAGTCAGTAACAATCAGGTACAAATCAGTTGGGCTAGTGTACAAATCAGTACACAGTTACCAGATTGCAAATCAGTTACACACCAGATGCAAATCTAGTCAGTTTAGGCGCTACAAAATCAGTTAGACAAATAGTAGGGCTACATAATCAGTTGCAAAACACACAGATGCCCAAATCAGTTAGGGCGAGTACAAATCAGTTACACACCAGCAAATGCAGTTAAGCAAATCAGTTTACACACAGAATGCAAATCAGTTAGGGCTACAAATCAGTTCATCTTAGATGCAAATCAGTTAGGGCACATCAGTTACACACCAGATGCAAATCAGTTAGGGCTACAAATCAGTTACACACCAGATGCAAATCAGTTAGGGCTACAAATCAGTTACACACTAGATGCAAATCAGTTAGGGCTACAAATCAGTTACACACCAGATGCAAATCAGTTACACACCAGATGCAAATCAGTCACACATCAGGTACAAATCAGTTACAACATCCAGATCAAATTAGTTAACTCAGGTACAAATCAGTTACACATCAGTTTACACATGCAGGTACACATGGGTACAAATATGTTACACATCAGGTACAAATCAGTTACACATAGGTACAAATATGTTACACAGCGTAACCATCCAGGTACCATCAACATCATACACATGCAGGTAAATCATTACACATCAGGTACAAATCAGGTTAACAAATCAGTTACACCATCACGTTTCAGCTAAATCCCTATCAGTTACACATCAGGTACAAATTCAGTTACACATCAGGTTCTCGTGGGTTACACATTACAAATCAGTTACACATAAGGTACAGTAATATACAGAAGTAAGGGCTATAAGTCAGTTAACATCAGGTACAAATCAGTTAGGGCTATACAAGTCAGTTACACCCCTACCAAGCTGTCAGGGACTCAGATGGAGTGGAGGATATCTTCTGAAACTATGCTAACCTTGCGACCGATGCCCTGTTTCATTTTTGGGCTAGCCGATCCCACTGTTTTCACATCATGACATGACATGAAATGTGACATTCACACAACAAGACATCACATGCGAATTGTTTGCCCTTGATATGTGCTTGATTTGTGATGATTCGCGCTTGATTTGTGTTTATTTGTATTGATTCGCGCTTTGTTTGTGCTTGATTTTTGTGCTTGATTTGTGTTTGTTTTGCGCTTGATTTGTGTTGATTCGCGCTTGATTTGTATTGATTTGTCTTGATTTGTGCTTAATTTGTGTTGATTCGCGCTCCATTTGTGTTCATTTGCGCTTGATTCGTGTTGATTCGAGCTTGATTTGTGTTCATTTGTGTTCATTTGGGCTTAATTTGTGTTGATTTGCGCTCCATTTGTGTTCATTTGCGCTTGATTCGTGTTGCTTCGAGCTTGATTTGTGTTAATTTGGGCTTAAATTTGGTGTTGATTTGCGCTCCATTTGTGTTTCATTTGCGGCTTGATTCGTGTTGATTATATCGAGCCTTGATTTGTGTTTCATTATGTGTTAATTTGGGCTTAATTTGTGTTGATTCGCGCTTGATTTGTGTTCATCTGTGTCCATTTGCGCTTGGTTTACCAAGGGACTCTGATATAGTAGAGGTGATGCTGTGGCTGCTGGTCCCTTTAATCAATGCACTGGTTTTATTTTTGGGCTAAACATTTTTGGTCCCCCCCCCCCCCATACTGGACCTAAAATCCACGCCTCCTAAGACGCCCTTCAGCAATCCACGCCCTGCCGCAATCCAGCCCTGCCGCATCACAAACCCTCCTCCCCCCCCCCCCGCCCCCCCCTCCCATTCACTGAATTAGGTGATGGTTGGAGATGCCGTGGAAACTTGGCGGCGATCCCCTTGACTTCTACATGATCGTCACGGAGATGTTTGAAGATGTCATGGTACGTTGTTTTTTTTGTGTGTATGGATGGATGGATGGATGGATGAATATTTGTATGGTACACTCTCACCTTCCTCTACACTATCCCCCCCCCCCCCCTCTCACCCCCGTCTTTCACCCCCCTCTCACCCTCCTCTCACCCCCCTTTCTCAACCCCCTCTCTCAACCACCCTCTTCGCTGCCCTCCCCTCCTTCCTCTCACCCCCTCTCTCAACCATCCCTCTTCGCCCCTCCCCCCCCCCCCCTCTCTCTCAGCCCCCTTTCTCACCCCCCCAACACTGCCACCCCCAGGGTCGATTGCGTTTTTCGACGGGCGCTACTTCTACAGTAAGGAGGAGACAGTCATGCTACATACAGACAATGAAGGGGAGAAGGTGTGCCCAAGACAACATCTTAAGATTTCATACCGTATTTATACTTTTGCTGTGGAAAAATGGCACACATTATGGACAGCATTTATACTATTGCGGTGCACATATGGCCTGTACATATGGTCTGTATACACTGCCTGTATCTATGTATGTATCTATGGTCTGTCTATGTATGTATCTATGGTCTGTATACACTGCCTGTATCTATGGTCTGTCTATGTATGTATCTATGGTCTGTATACACTGCCTGTATCTATGGTCTGTCTATGTATGTATCTATGGTCTGTATACACTGCCTGTATCTATGGTCTGCATATATGGCCCTATATGAGGTCTGTTTATGTCGCCTGCATATTTGGCATGTATATAAACTTATATCGTATGGTTTGTAAACATACTTGCACATATGGCCTGTATGCATACTTATGTCACATACATATAAACTGATGTTACAAGGTTGCTCCAGGCTGACCATCTCGACTTGATGATTCTACAGGGCTTACACTTGTTTTGGGTTCAGTTCATCAGTTCTTTTCGTGTTAGCACCTCCTGTCACGCTTGGGCAAGTCCTTTATAATATTTGGCCTACCCTGGAAACGCAACAACAACAACAACAACAACAACAACAACAACAACAACAACAACAACAACAACAACAACAACAGCAGCAGCACCACCACCACCACCAACACCATGAAGGCATTGCGTCAATACTTTACAGTGCTTCTGTCACTTGAACTTGCAGTCCCATACTCACTATTTTTATTAAGTGTTTTAAGTGTTGTAAGTGAATTTTTGTTGAAGCGTGTTGAAGTGCAGTTTTAAACGTGTTTAAGTGCATTTCTGTTGAAGTGTGGCACCTTCTAGAAGCTTCTAGGCAGCTGGATAGGAAGCTCACACAGGGACCCCACCACCACCACCACACACCGCCACCATCACTCACCACATGCAGCACCCAACCTTGACCACGCCTTACCCCACTCTCACCCACAGGAACTTACAATAGGCCGAACAAACACGCCTACTCTTCACCAACCACCCAACCACCAACCACCCTCTTAAAATTCAAATTTGTCGCTCTCCTGCCTCTTGTATATCAGTACACCAAGATCACTCCTGGATTCACTATTGTTTATTAGGCCCAGATGAGATCAGGATGAGATGCTGATTTGATGATATATTGTAGAATTAAAGGATCACTCTAGCACGAACTCAGGTCCCCCGTCAGTAACACGATTGTTGGGGGCTCAGTTCATCAGTGTTTTTAATTTGTTAGCCCTTCCTACACCGTCGGGCAAGTCCCTTTAGTCTATTTGGCCTACCCCTGGATTGTAACAACATACAGGCTCACGTTTCACTGCTCACCGTGTTCTGCCCATTCAAATGGCAGTCAGTTCATTGAGGTCGTATCAACAGGGTCACTCATGGAATCGCTATTTTGTATTATGCCCACGTGTCACTGCTCATTGTGTTCTGCTCGTTCAAATGGCAGTCAGTTCCTTGAGGTCGTATCAACATGGTCACTCATGGATTCAATATTTTTTTATTAGGCTTACGTTTCACTGCTCACCGTGTTCTGCTCTTTCAAATGGCAGTCAGTTCATTGAGGTCGTATCAACAGGGTCACTCATGGGTTCACTCTTTTTTTATTAGGCTCACGTTTCACTGCCCACCGTGTTTTTGCACATTGCTCACTGCTCACCATGTTCTGCTCGTTGTAATGCATGTCAGTTTGTTGTGGTCGTATCAACAGAAGCATTCCTAGAATCGCAATTTTTTATCAAGCTCACGTTTCACTGCTCACTGTGTTCTGCCCGTTCAAATGCATGTAGTCAGTTCAATGAGGGGGCTCATGACCCTTGTTGGCTATTCATGTTGCGCTGCCTTATCTTGCTTGCAACCTGCCACCTACACGTATGTCATTTCGTGCATTAAACCCCAAACCCTAGACCCTAAACCCTAAATGTATGTTATTTCATGTCAGCTCATTGAGTTGGGTCAAGACGCTCGTCGGCTTTTCGTGGCCACTAAGGAGGACAACGCGATGTACACGACGGTGCAGCTATTGGACACCATCCTTCGGCTTGTGGTGATCAGACGTGTCAAGCCAGGGGCTCCGGCACCTCGTCCTGAAGAGTGTGACTTCTGGTACGTTTCGTGCTCTAATTTGGGTGCTACAGGGTGGGTGGGTGCCCCCCTAACCCAATGCCCGCCAATTCCCCCCCCCCCCCCCCCCCCCCCCTCCCCTCCCCCCTATCCCCCTATCCCAACACCCCATCCCCAGCACCCCCATCCCAATAACCTACTCCGCCTACCCTACCCTATCCTACCCTACCCTATCCTATCCTACCCTTCTCTACCCTATCCTACCTTACCTAACCTAACCCTACCCTACCCTACCTAACCTACCTAACCTACCTACCCTACCCCCCCCCTACCCGACCTACCCTACTCCCCCTCCCTACCCTAATCTTACATGTATACACCTACCCCAACCTAATCCTCTCTACCTACCCTACCCTAGCCTAGCCCCCCCCTACCCTTCCCCAGTCCCCCTAACCCTACCCTATCCTACCCTAATCCCCCCACCCTACCCTACTCCCCCCTACCCTACCCTAATCTCACATGTATACACCCTACCTCACCCTAATCCTCTCTAACCTACCCTACCCTAGCCTAGCCCCCCCCTACCCTTCCCCACTCCCCCTACCCTACCCTACTCCCCCTACCCTACCCTAATCTCACATGTATACACCCTACCCCACCCTAATCCTCTCTACCCTACCCTACCTAGCCTAGCCCCCCCCTACCCTTCCCTAGTCCCCCCTATACTACCCTACCCTACCCTACCCTAACCTCACATGTTTACACCCTAATCTAATCTACCCTTATCCCCCTACCGTACCCTACCCTACCCTACCAAGTCCCCCCACCCTACCCCCCCCCCCACCCTTATCTCACATGTATACACACTACCCTACCCTACCCTGTTCCCCTACCCTAATCTCACATGTATACACCCTTCCCCAACCTAATCCCCCTACCCTAGGTTAGTCCCCCTACCCTACCCTAATCCCCCCTACCCTACCTACCCTACCCTACCCTAATTTCACATGTGTACACCCTACCCTACCTAATCCCCCTACCTACCCTACCCTACCCTGGTCCCCTCTTCCCTACCCTAATTTCACACGAAATACCCCCCCCCCCCCCCCCCCCCCATCCCCCACGCCCCCCCATCCATGACCCTAATTGCATATGCCCCCCCCCCCCCCCCCCCCCCCTCCCCCCCCCTTGAATGGAGCACCCTTCAGGTATGACCAATCACACTCGCGTCAGTTCTTCACGTTCATGGATGTGGTCGAGGCGGAAGACCTGGAGGAGGAGGAGGAAGAAGAGAAGGAAGACAACAGAATTGTATGTGTCTGTTGGTGGTTGACCCCATTGAAAGCAAACATGCTTTCCCCCTCAACCTCACGCCTTGTTTTAAGGCGTCCTATTTATTTATTTATGTATTTGTATGTATTTGTATGTATTTGTATGTTATTTGTATGTATTTGTATGTTATTTGTACATGACCCTGTTTGCTGTGTACCTTTGGAGCAACAATGTACATTCAAAGCATATATGTACCTCCGGAGTAACTTTGTACCTTTGGAGCAACAATGTACCTTCGGACTAACTATGTACCTTTAGAGTTTCTATGTAGCTTCAGAGTAAATATGTACCTACGGACTAACTATGTTCCATCGGACTAACTATGTTCCATCGGAGTTACTATCTACCTTTGGTGTTACTATGTACCTCCGGAGCAATGAGGAAGGAGGAAGGGGGAAGGGGAGGTTGAGCTTCACCACATTGCACACCCTTAAAGATGACTGGGGGCTTGTCGCTTCAACGTCCTCCTGTTTACCACCCTGTTAATGCACACCTGGCAGTATGCACACCTGGCAGTATGTACACCTGTCAGTATGCACACCTGGCAGAACGCACACCTGTCATTATGCACACCTGGCAGTATGCACACCTGGCAGTATGCACACCTGGCAGTATGCACACCTGGCAGTATGTACACCTGGCAGTATGCACACCTGGCATTATGCACACCTGGTAGTATGCACACCTGTCAGTATGCACACCTGGCATTATGCACACCTGGTAGAATGCACACCTGTCAGTATGCACACCTGGCATTATGCACACCTGTCAGTATGCACACCTGGCAATATGCACACCTGGCATTATGCACACCTTTCAGTATGCACACCTAGCAATATGCACAACTGTTTACCACCCACCATCACCCACGCCTCCATTGCACACACCTGCCACTGTTTCATTTTTGGTCTGCGCTTAGCAGCATCCACCCAGCTCCATTCGCCAGCAACTGAGTCACGCCCAAAGATTACAGCTGCATTGGAATGCCTGCCATTCCAATTTTCGAACACACTTGCTAGATTTCTGAGTCCTATGGGGTGCCTGCCACTGTTTCTTTTTTTGACTAATCTTAGCAGCTTCTAGGGAGCTCCTGTCACCCACTCTTGGGCAAAGCCTCAAGCTAGTTAGTGAGTCTAGGCCATGTACAGTCTCGGCCATGCACATGCTCCTATACCACCACCTTCACCATGACGACCATGATGCACCACCACTGAGCGGACCACCACTTACGCATCACCACACAACGGACCACCACCATGACGACCATGATGCACCACCACTGAGCGGACCACCACTTACGCATCACCACACAACGGACCACCACCATGACGACCATGATGCACCACCACTGAGCGGACCACCACTTACGCATCACCACACGACGGACCACCACCATGACGACCATGATGCACCACCACTGAGCGGACCACCACGAACGCGTCACCACATAACGGACCACCACCATGACGACCATGATGCACCACCACTGAGCGGACCACCACGAACGCGTCACCACATAACGGACCACCACCATGACGACCATGATGCACCACCACTGAGCGAACCACCACGAACGCGTCACTGTTGAACGGGCCACTACCATGACGACCATGATGCACCACCACTGAGCGGACCACCACGAACGCGTCACCACATAACGGACCGCCACCATGACGACCATGATGCACCACCACTGAGCGGACCACCACGAACGCGTCACTGTTGAACGGGCCACCACCATGACGACCATGATGCACCACCACTGAGCGGACCACCACGAACGCGTCACCACATAACGGACCACCACCATGACGACCATGATGCACCACCACTGAGCGGACCACCACGAACGCGTCACTGTTGAACGGGCCACCACCATGACGACCATGATGCACCACCACTGAGCGGACCACCACGAACGCGTCACCACATAACGGACCACCACCATGACGACCATGATGCACCACCACTGAGCGGACCACCACGAACGCGTCACTGTTGAACGGGCCACCACCATGACGACCATGATGCACCACCACTGAGCGGACCACCACGAATTCATCACCGTTGAACGGACCACCACCATGGACGCACCAACACTGTCACCCCTCTGCGATTGCATCAGGACTTGCGTGTGCTCATGCATTCTTCCAATAACGTTTCAATAGCTAATTACAACTTCAGTTTCTATTTGTCGTGATTATGGCCACTGTCACCCCTCTGCTGTTGCCTATTCAGGACTTGCGAGTACTGGAGCTGTGCTCTGGAGTTGGAGGCCTTGGCTTCCTCTGTCAGGTGCTTCACTTTTTTCTGTTGTCTGTCAGGTGCTTCACTTTTTTCTTTTGTCTGTCAGGTACATCACCTTTTTCTTTTGTCTGTCAGCAGCTTTCAGGTACATTTTTGTCAGGTCTATTTGTCTGTCAGGTGCTTCACTTTTTTCTTATGTCCGTCAGTTACATCACTTTTTCCTCTGTCTGTCAGCTGCTGTCAGGTTCATTGTTGCCAGGTATATTTGTCTGTCAGGTACATTTTTTCTCATGTACGTCACCTTTTCTTTTATCTTAGCGGGTCTCAGGTTCAATTTTGGGAGGTATGTTTGTCTGTCAGGTACATTTTTTCTCATGTACTTCACCTTTTCTTTTATCTTAGCAGGTCTCAGGTTCAATTTTGGGAGGTATATTTGTCTGTCAGGTACATTTTTTCTGTCGGGTACTACACTTTTTCTTTTGTCTTAGCGGGTCTCAGGTTCAATTTTGGGAGGTATGTTTTCTGTCAGGTACATTTTTCTGTCAGGTACTACACTTTGTTTTGCGACGCGTCGCCATTCTGTCGCCGCATGGCGTCAAGTTTCATATTTAGGGTTTTCTCTTGGCGGGCTGTTCGTTGAGTGTTAGCTGTTTTGCAGTGCACGAAAAAAGGTAATGATAACTCCTGGTGGGGCGTGGTGTTAAGGGAACCCTTCGTACGCGGGCAGAGAATGGTCTACCACCTCAACTGGACAAGCTACCATCGCAGCTGACAACGACCTGCAAAGCTAAGGGTAACTGTGGGTGGAATCAAATCCCCGACCCTTCATCCTGAAAGCGATTTGGCGTACCACTAGACCAATTGATTCACTGAAAGGGGCTTTTGCATTACACACATACCCTCCCTGAGACCCCCACCTACCCACCTTTCACTACCCTCGCACACATACCCTCCCTGACCCCCCCCCCCCCCCCCCCCCCCCCCTCACACATGCTCATACAAATATCATTGTTTTCTCGACGATGCCTCGCCATTCCGTTGCTGTATGGCAACGCATGGGTATGTATGAACTAGTCAGAACTAGCCCCCCGAACCCCCCGGGGGGTCCGCGCTCTGGGGTCGCACTGTCGCTCAATTTGCGACGCGTCGCAAAAAAACATTGACGAATATGTTCTTACGGTACTCTCCCCTTGTTGCATGGATAGCAAAACCACACTCACATCCCCCCCCCCCCCCCCCCCCACCACCACCAACACAACCACACACCACACACACACACACACACACACACATATCGTCTGACGCTCCTCCCCCCCTTTGTTGCATGGATCACAGGACGGTGCTACGAATGGCATGGACACACACACACACACACACATCGTCTGACGCCCCTCCCCCCCCCTTGTTGCATGGAGCACAGGACGGTGCCATGAATGGCATGAATGTGTCGATAAAGGCATCCTGGGCTGTGGACTTTGACGAAGAGGCGTGTATAGCGCACCAGATCAACAGTCCTACCACCAACGTGAGTTTTTCTTTGTATAGCATACCAAATCAACCATCTTACCACCAACGCATGTTGTTGTTGGTATAGAGCACCAGAGCGACCATCCTACCACCAACGTAAGTTTTTGTTCGTATAGCGTACCAGATCAACAGTCCTACCACCAACACACGTTTTTGTTTGAATAGCGCACCAGAGCTACCCATCCTACCACCAACGCAGGTTGTTGTTTGTATAGCGCACCAGATCACCCACCCCACCACCAATGCAAGTTGTTGTTTGTGTAGCGAACCAAAGCAACCATCCTACCACCAATGCAAGTTGTTGTTTGTATAGCAAACCAAAGCAACCATCCTACCACCAACGTAAACTTTTGCTTGTATAGCGAACCAAATCAACCATCCTACCACCAATGCATGATTTTGTTTGGATAGCGAACCAGATCAACCATCATACCACCAACGTAAGTTTTTGTTTGGATAGCGCACCAAATCAACCATCCTACCATGAAGGTCTACTGCTGTGGCATCAATGAAGCTCTGATGCTGAGTAAGATTTGGCATGATCCTCACCCAAATTCAAATTCAAATTCAAATTCAAATTACGAAGGTCTCCTGCTGTGGCATCGACGAAGCTCTGATGCTGAGTAAGATTTGGTTCTTGGAGATAATGACAAAATGGAACCGGCCCGCTGACAACAAGTCCAAAGCCAAAGCTTCTAAGGTACATGCACTTTTTTTTGCACCAGTGTGAGGGAACGGCCTGGCCCCCTCAACCTCACGCCTCGTAATAAGGCGTACTATTTATTTATTTTATCGCCACTGTTTTATTTTTGTACAGGAGCGGATAGGAGCTACAAATGTATCAGTCATATGGGCATGCACTTAACGTGGATATGGCATAACCGTTATGTACTTGTGGACTTGTTCAACTAACTGGCTATCCATGTGCCAGCTGTTCTGACTTCGACCTGTTCCGACTTCGACCTGTTCCGACTTTTACCAGTTCCGACTTCGACCAGTTCCGACTTCGACCAGTTCCGACTTCGACCAGATCCGACTTCGACCTGTTCCGACTTCGACCTGTTCCGACTTCGACCTGTTCCTACTTCGACCAATTTTGACTTCGACCTGTTCCGACTTCGACCTGTTGGCGCCTTCCCTAATTACATATTTCATATGTGTCTTTCAGACAGCAAGCACTAATGTGCTTATCAGCATGCGGCACTCAGCTCTCTTGCCATCTTCATGCTGTATATTCATGCTATATACTATGCAGCTATGCTGTATATTTGTGGTATATATTTGCTGTACGTATATGCTGTATATACGCTATGCTATATAAGATGTATGTGTCAGACGGGGACCACACTAGAATGACCGCCCCGCAAGTTGTGTGTGTGTGTGTGTGTCATTAATCACGAGTCTGTAGTGTGATCGGTTATGTGTGTAAGATTCTTTATTGTGATAGTTTGTATGGTGTTGTAATGATGATGCTTTTAACGATTAAAGCGTATGAAATTAATCTTGATGTGTTGGTACAACATGTTGATGTAATGCTTAGTAATAATATGATCTGTGTTTGAATTGCCTGTGCTCTGTATACCTATTAAGTGTTTAAAATTAAATATATCATGTGCAATCGGCATGGAATCTGAGTGGAGAAACGACTGGGACAGGAAATGTATGCAGACAGGAGTCGTAGTTTGCTGAGGATTGCAGAGGGCGGTAAGCAATGTAGTTCAGATCCATGGCTGTCAGCATGGAATGCTCATCCACTACAAAGACGTCGTTGTCACCTAGGATAGCGCATGCAGACGTATTAGTGTATCAGCGTGGAATGCTCATCCACTACAAAGACGTCGTTGTCACCTAGGATAGCGCATGCAGACGTATTAGTGTATCAGCATGGAATGCTCATCCACTACAAAGACGTCGTTGTCACCTAGGATAGCGCATGCAGACGTATTAGTGTATCAGCATGGAATGCTCATCCACTACAAAGACGTCGTTGACACCTAGGATAGCGCATGCAGACGTATTATTGTTGGGTACCGTATGCGCCTCAAGTATTGGCAAGATTAAGTATTGGCAAATGTCATTTCCCCCCTAAAAGTGGGTCTCAGAAAAGCATGGCAAAACTAACTTGGCAAAGGGGTCTATGGCTTTGACTGTCTCAAGCTCAGACTTGAAATCCAGTTGGCAAAGGGTCTTATGTTATTGTTACACTTCCTTGTTACATGTTCACCAAGTAGTCTGCCCAAGCTTGCTGTAAAACCATGTAACAATTCAAAACAGGAGCATTAAACTTGCTAGGGCTTAGTAGCCAGCCCGCATATGGCTCCAGCCAGCCAAATTGCTGGCTGGAGCCATGTAACCAAATTCAAGGTCAAGTACATGTTTACAAAGAAGTCTGCCCAAGCTTGCTGAAAATAAACCATGTAGCAATTCAAATCAGGAACATTTAACTTGCTAGGGCTGAGCATACAGAGTACAATGGTAACCGTAACTTGGCAAAGGCCAACTACCTGGAGTGGTCTCAAGCTGGATCCCTAATCCGGTTTGGCAAAGGGTCGTTTGCCAAACCGTTTGCCAATACTTAAGGCGCATACGGTATGTCACATGTACTGTGTAGGATTGAAGGCGGGAGATCTTCAAATCAATCGTGGACGATTCATCTGGTTAGCTCGGGTGTGCCGTTTGTGGCGGGGTGCTTGCGTGCGCAGGTTTTTATTTGTGTGTTCGGGGTGTTGTGTATGATGCATGTAGCGTTGTTCTAGTCCGGAAGAGATTAGTGAGATGTACCATGTGCCCGTTGGAAGCCCCTCCCCTCTCACACACATCCTGGTTTTGTTGAAAAAAAATAGTCAATAAGATGAGTTTGGGAAGGTCAAATGTGCTCATTCGCCCATTCATATTTTCAT
>JAJSRW010000700.1:0-5000 GCA_022414725.1 Microglena sp. YARC | reverse complement strand
CAAACACAGTGGGTTGCCCAGTAGAAAAAGTACCACCCTACTAAGGGTGCCCATGTGATAAATTGCTTCTCCACTGTCTTTTCCTTTTTCAGGCAATGAGATGTGGTCGTAGTCCACTGCTCCCTAAACCATAAACCCTAATCCAGAAACCCTAAGAGGTAAGCCCCAAACCCTGATCCCAAACCCAAGCGCTTCCTGTTCCTAGGCTGCTCATGGCGATCATCATCCATTGATCTGGGGTCCCTCCTCTTCTACAAAGGGTCGCTTCCGCATCATCACTTGGGGATCCCAACCTGTACCCCAAACCAAACTACCCCCCCCCCCCCCACCTTCTCCTCTTCTACCAAGGGTCGGTACCGCACCATCACTTGGGGAGCAGCGTCTGCCTGTGTTCCCAGATTGGGCCTTGGTTTGCTATTGGCTATAGGGATGTTAGCTCTATGTAACACATTCGCGCCCTTGTCCATGATGCCAGTGGAAGAGGACGGTCACCACCTCAACCACTCACCTCAATTTCATATGGCACCTCAAACTTATCCCCCCCCCCCCTCCCCCAGACCTTAACCTAAGCCGTACCCAGAGCCCGTACCCCGAACCAACCCGTACCCCCAAACCAAACCAACCAAACCAAACTACCCCCCCCCCCCCCCCCCCCCCTCTCCCTTTCTCCTCTTCCACCAAGGGTCGCTATTGCACATCACTTGGGGAGCAGCGCCAGGACAGTGTCTACCTGCGTTTCCCAATTGGGCCTGGGTTTGCTATTGGCTATAGGGATGTTACTTCTATGTACGCCCAACTTGTACCCCCAAACCAAACAAACACAACCGTATCCCCCACCCCCACCCCTCTCTCCCTTTCTCCTCTTCTTCAAAGGGTCGCTATCGCACCATCACATGGGGAGCAGCGCCAGGACAGCGTCTCCCTGCGATTTCCTTGATTGGGCCTTGGGTTTGCTTTTGTTATAGGGATTCTTCTTCTTTGTACCCTAACTTGTAACCCCAAACCAAACCAAACCAAACACACCCCTCCCTCCTCATCTCTACCAATGGGTCGGTACCCCGAAGCACCATCACTTGGGGAGCAGCGCCAGGACAGCGTCTACCTGCGTTCCCCGAGCCCACTCATCGGTGTCTCAACTTCAACTCAAGCGTTCCCGTAGTGGCACATGTGAGTCTTTGTTTTAGTTGGTTGGTTGGTTAGTCATTTGGTGGTTGGTTGGTCGTTTCGTTTTTGGGTGGGTGGGTGGGTGGTGTTGGGTTTTATTCCCCCAGAGTGGCACATGTGAGCTTTGGTTAGTTGGTTGGGTGGGTGGGTGGGTGGTGGTCAGTTGGTCTTGGTTGGTTCGGCTTGGTTGTATTCCCAGAGTGGCACATGTGAGTCTTGTTTAGTTGGTTGGGTGGTTGGTTGGTGGGTGGGTGGTTGGATGGTTTGTTGGTTGGTTGGGTTGGTTGTATTCCCATAGAGGCACATGTGAGTCCTATCTTGGTTGGTTGGTTTTGTATTCCATAGAAGCACATGTGAGTCTATCTTGGTTGGTTGGTTTGTAGTTCCCATGGAGGCACATGTGAGTCCTGGCTTTTGGTTTGTTACATTGCGCTAATCGTGAGAAGTCTTGCAGGAGGAGAGACAAAACTGGTACCTGTATATTTCGGTTTGAATTCGGCAGTACAGTACCGCAGGATATTGTGCGTGTCTGCCCCCCGACACCCCCTGCCCCCGCCCGCCCCCTGCGACACGCTCCAGCGACCGCATATGTTTATATATAACATAGAATATGGTGTAGCCCCTTTCAGTGGTATACATTGTCTAGTGTAGACCTAATACTATGAGGATGAAAGAGTCGGGGGTCCGATCCCCCCTCGGTCCGCATCTTGGCGTTGCAGGTCGTTGTTAACCGCGATGGTAGACTTGTCCAGTTGAGGTAGAAGACCGCTCCCTACCCGCGTACGACGGGTTCCCTTAACACCCCACCACACCAGGCGTTATCATTACCATTCTATAGGTGTATGTGTGTGTATTACAGTCCAGAGGTGGGCCAAATAGGCTAAAGGGGCTTGCCCCTGTACCTTCTAACAATTATTCTTCACCACCACCACCACCATCATCATGTTACTTCTAACAATAGTTCTTCACTACCACCACCATCATCGTGTTACTTCTAACATTAGTTCTTCACCACCACTACCACCACCATCATCATGTTACTTCTAACAATAGTTCTTCACTACCACCACCATCATCATGTTACTTCTAACTCTACACATTAGTTCTTTCACCACCACCACCACCATCATCATGTTACTTCTAACATTAGTTCTTCACCACCACCACCACCAACATCATGTTACTTCTAACAATAGTTCTTCACTACCACCACCATCATCATGTTACTTCTAACATTAGTTCTTCACCACCACCACCACCACCACCATAATCATGCTGTACCTTCAAACAAACGTTCTACTTTGATTTGCAGGACTGCCGTGTCTTGTTCTTGAGTGAGGAGTCAAGGCAAGCCGCCTATCCCCCGACTGTCATCGGAGACATCCTGGACGACCTGCCACCCATCTCCAACTTCAACATGTCTGATGCCGCGGACTATTTGTGAGTCTTGGCTGGGCATATGCAGTGTTTTTATATCAGACATGTTGTTGGCCAGATTAAATAGCTCAACACTTTGGCTATCATAAAAGCCTGATTCAAGGGATTGTTTGCGTAGCATCTCATTGGAGACATCTTGGACGACCTGCCACCCATTCCCCTCTCAACATGTCTGATGCCTCTTACTATTTTGTGAAGATCTGGGCTGGGCATATATGCAGTTGTTTTGTGTATATCAGGACATGTTTGTAGGCCAGGACTTAAATAGCTACTCTTTGCTACTTCAAAGCCTGATTTTCAGGCGCGTAGCCATCCGCAAAGCTGACCGCCACGCGGGCGGAGCGCAAATATAATCTCCAACTTTACCATGACTGATGCTGCCGACTTTGTGAGAGTCTGTGTGGTGATGGTAGTGGTGGTGGTGAATTATGGTGTTGGTGTTGGTGGCGGTTGAAGTTAATGGTGGTGGGTGGAGTATGGTGGTGGTGGTGAAGTATGGCGGTGTTGTGCTGGTGGTGTTATGGTGGTGATGGATTATGGTGTTGTTGTTGTTGGTGAATGTGGTGGTGTGTGAAGTATGGTGTGGTGGCTGGTGGGTGGAAGATATAAGTGGTGGTGTGTGAAGTCTTCCCTCTATATTGTGACCAACATACTCCCACTGTGTTTTATAGCTTTTTATGGCTTTGAATGGTTGTGTGTAGCTTTTTAGGGCCGTTTTGGGGGGGGGGGGGGGGGGGGATTTTTTGTTTTTACTTTTTTATGAGCGATTATTTTTGCCAAACGGGGTCAAAAGTAGCGATCACATATAGTAGCGGTAAAAAAGCCTGCGTGTGATCCATGCCTTCCTGGGTACAGCTCAGAGCTGGAACTTGAATCGGAAGACTGTGAGCAGCCCAGAGTTAGCTGAGAAACCACGTAACCATCAATTCAAAATATGTACCCTCCGCACTTTCTGCATGTTATATGTATGCATTTTATGTAATGTATTGTGCGTATCCCTCTCCTCTCTCCTCTCTCTCGTCTCTCTCTCTCTCTCTCTCTCTCTTCTCTCTCTCTCTCTCTCTCCTGCTCTCTCTCTCTCTCTCTCTCCTCTCTCTCCTCTCTCTCTCTCTCTCTCTCTCTCTCTCTCTCTCTCTCCTCTCTCTCCTCTCTCTCTCTCCTCTCTCGTCTCTATCTCTCTCCTATCTCCTTCTCTACATTCTCTCTCTTCTCTCTTTCTTCTTCTATCTCTCTCTCTCATTCCTCACAAAATAATGCAAACATATTATGACAATGTGAGACAAACAGCAAAAGTAAAAGAACAGACCAACCACCAACCTCCCCCCACTCATGCCCCCGTATCCCGCCCTCCCCCCCCGCCCCCCCATCATCCTCATCGCCCCCCCCCCTCCCCCCATCTTCCACCTCCCTTATCCCTCTCACCTTCCCCCGCCCGCTCCAACCCCCCGCATCCCTCCCGGCTACCTGAATTTCCAAGATCATCTTTCCCCTTCACAAGTGAGCCCGCGACCTTCTAAAGGCTGTGAACCCATAACGGCCGGTCTACACGAAAGTGTACATGAGTGCTGGCGCGGGGCGCCGCTAGCCGTCCTTGGCCATGCATCCCTTGAAGGAATCGTGTGACTGGCGGCGGGATAGCCTTGAGTGCGCTTACGCAGCCAATGGAAGGATCTCATCGCGGCTGTGCGAAAAGGTACAATGAGAGCAGGGGCACTGCGTGAGTGGCGCGAATATGGACCAACAAGCTGGGCCGGTTGCCAGAATCGTGTTTGTAGTTGTGAGGTTGTGGAGGGTTTGTAGGGGGTCAGGGGTCTAAACATCCCTGGAAGAATAATGTGGTGTGAAGTGTGGGGGGATTTAGCCTGAAGTCAGGATACCGTAGTAGATGAGGAGCTTCATGTCGGGTGCTGGCCGCAACGGTTGTACGGATGAAAGGGGCCAGTGAGAAAAATTCTGGTTTGTGTTGTGAGGTGTCGACGGTTTTGCCTCGTGTGGTGTGGAGTGTGGTAGTGTGTGTGTGGTGTGGGTGGGGTGGGGGTGGGGGTGGGGGATCAGGGGTCAGCGGTCAAACGTCCTCTGAGGATCACGGTGGAATGCGGCGGATAGCCTGGATGCGCTGGCGGACAAGCACAGGAAGGAGGCTCCATGGTGCTGGCAAAGGGTGTACGATGAGAAGGGGCCAGTGAGAATCTGTTTTGTGTTGTGAGGTGTGGAGTGGTTTGTGTGGGGATCAGGGGTCAACATCCTGGACAGATAAAAATGTGAATGTGGCGGATAGCTGATTCAGATACGTAAGTAAATGAGGAGCTCAGTGGTGGCTTGCCAAGGTGTAGCGATGAGAGGGCCAGTGAGAGATATGTTTTTGTGTTGCGAGGTGTGAACGGTTTGCGGTGTGTGTG